>OVAN01001722.1:0-37182 GCA_900406275.1 Anastatica hierochuntica
TCAATCGGCGTTTAGACATTTCTTCGAAACGATGCAGTTCTCCGATGGTCATGGAGGTTTCCTATCGTTCCAAAGTTTGTAATGCGAGGTCTTCCAAGAGTTATCCGTAAATCATGGATGTTAACTTTAGCATTCGGGCTCTTNAAGTCTTGACGGCGGTGAGTCTAGACCTTGGTCGTGTTTCCGAGTAAGTCCGATTAGAAATGCGATCTTGGACGTTGATTTCGAGATGACCATTTTTGACACCAACAGAAACCATGACCGAGAAACTAGATCCAAGCTGGAAAAGGTATGAGCATCCTATATTGTCATCGGTTTTATGAGAATCTTAGGAAGTTTTGTTGGTTCGCTCAAGATCTGCATGTTCTGTTAGATCGCTGAAACTAACAGTTTTTTTCGTTTTTCTTTTGTCGATGTTGAGTTTAGGGTGTCGAGAAAGCGGTTGTGGTTTTGTGCGGCTCCTGGGTTTGTAATGACGCCAGAATTTGGGATTTCATCATAACCCCAGGATGGATGTCACGCTTGATACAGGTTAAGGAAGATACTTCGTATGAAGAACTGCGATGCTCTGTCAAGAAGGCTTTTGGTTTCGAGGACTTCACACCCTATCTAACATTTTGGCTGCCTTGTCATCTATCTGTTTTCCCTTCATCGAAACGTCCTCCAGTGGCTATTGATGATGACAGTTTTGTGCGCTTCTTTCTCCAGGAGAAAGAACTTGCAGAACATTTGAATTTGCTGCTGTCATTGGAGGAACCTTCGTTTCTTCACAACCAAAATAAACGTGGCAAGGGAGGCACAGAAGGGAATCAAAGTGGTAGTGGGGAGCTGACAAACATTGCATCTACATCACAGAAACAACGAGACGAAAGGGACCAAAGGCTAGAAGAGTACTTTGCTAGAGGTGGGATTGTTCTTAAATCTGTAAGCACACCGAGCAGACAACCATCTGGCAAACAACATTGGCCACAGGAAGGACAGGAAGTTTCAGGCGGGGAGGGTGTTTTCCTGACAAACATAAGTGGATTAATTTGCTTAGCCGATGCTATAACAACCCAAAAGTAGTCACAAAGGAGATCTCTGAGTCCCCGAAGAAGAACCGAACTTTGTCAGCATATTGAGTGCAGGAACAACAGGCGATGGCAGGAGCAGAAGTGTTGTGAGGGAGAATCCATATACTTAGAAGGGCAAAGGGGTTGAAGTTGTAGAAGCTGGTCCTGGATTGATTGAATTGGCTAGTACCCCAGACTCATATCTCGATGAACTAATTGGGTATGATTCAGAGGTTCATGGTGGGGTTGAGGTGCAACTGGGAAGAGAGCATGACATGAGTGGAGGAAGCCTGCAGTGTGTAGAACTTGGTGAATGCTCAGGCGGAACAAGATTTCGTGTCCAGGATGAGGAAGGGGATGAGCAGAATGGAAATGGGGTTTTGACAGTTGAGAATGGATCACGGGACATAACAGAAGATGTGTTCGAGTACTGTAAAGATGCTGCTAAGGTTGCCCGAAGCCTTTCCCTCTTGTTTGACGCAGTTGCAGAGGGAGAAGATATAGAAACCGAGGTTGGCGATGTGTGTTATGATGATGGGGACTAAGTTGAGTTTGGCAGAAATGGCGCAATCATAGCAGATGGGGACCTTTGTGTAGGTCGCGTATTTCCCAGCAAGGTTACACTACAGAACGCACTATCCTTGAATGCAATAAAAAAACAATTAACTTTTCAGCAGGCAAAGTCCGACACAACGCGGGTCATTGAAAAATGCAATGACGAGCAATGTCCGTGGAGGGTGTTTGCACGTGCAGTGACGAAGGATTCAGAGAATTTTGAGATACGGACACTAGACCTGCGGCATACCTGCACTCTCGCAACAAGGGCTCAGTATGCAAGAAAAGCGACATCAAAAGTTATAGCAGAAGTGCTGAAAGGAAGATACGTTAACGGGAAGGTTGGACCGAGAGCAAGTGAAATACCATAGCTAATGCTGCAAGAGCTTAAGGTGTTCATACCGTACAACAAAGCATAGAGGGGGAAAGAGAAAGCAATACTAAAGGCATGTGGGAGCGATGAGGAAAGCTTCAAACTACTTTTAGGATACATGTATTTGCTTAAGGAGGCTAACCCGGGCACTGTGTATGACATTGTGGGGAAGCATAGCAAGAATGATTAGCACCAATTCAAGTATCTATTTTTATCGCTGGGAGCTTCAATAGCAGGGGTTAAATATATGCGTAAAGTGGTGGTTGTTGACCCAACAGCAATACAAGCTAAGTTCAAAGGGTGCTTAATTAGCGCGTGCATGTAAGATGGGAACTTCCAAGTCTATCCTCTTGCGTTCGCTGTGGTAGATAGCGAGAATGACAGTTCATGGAGATGGTTTTTTGCAAAACTGAAAGCCATACTGCCAGACAACCCGGACTTGGTTATTGTGTCAGACAGGCACACCTCTATATACTTAGCAATCGCTATGGAGTACCCGAACGCATTCCATGGAGCAAGTGCCGTTCATCTTGAGCGTAACGTGAAGACGAAATTCAAAGTTCGTGGCCTGCACATCCTGGTTGGAAAAGTTGCGCGTGCATTTACAGTTGGCGAGTTTCGAGAATGGTTTGACGAAATAGCTCATAGGTCCCCTGAATGCACAAGATACCTTTAAGAGATTCCTTTGGAGCATTGGACACAAGCATATTTCCCGGCTAAGAGATACAACATTATGAGCAGCAATATCGCCGAGTCATAAAATTCAGTTGTGGAGAAAGTCGTGACACAACCCATAGTCGGCCTTGTCGAGTCACTACGCATGAAGCTTATGTCGTGGTTTTGTGTTCGCCGAGCAAAAGCTGAGAAACAGAGCACCTTGCTGACCGAACATGCAAATGTGTTATTCTTGCAAAACCAACGAGAATCAGTAGGGTTGAATGTCTTCCGATTGTCTATGTTCGGTTTCCAATTGATAGAGGACAATGGGAACAACTACTACGTCAAGCTCCGTAAGAAACAATGAACTTGTACACAGTTCACAAAGAAGGATCTCCTATGCAGGCACGCTCTTGCAGCAGCCCGGATGATCAATCTGGACGCAGAGTCACTTGCAGCAGAAGAGTACTTCAATGGTTTCCGGCGGGAAGCATACAACACAATAATATATCTAATCCGCAACATATGTGATAAAAATATACCCGAGCCAATTGAGGAAGCGGAGTACACCCAGCCTGAAGCCAAGAGGGAAGCGGGAAGGCCACAGAAAAGACGATATCCATCAGCTGGCGAACAATTGGTAATGTTGGGAAGAGAAAACAAAATTCTTTAATACTTGCAGCATCAGCTATAACATTTGGACACATACTTAACAATTTTTTGTTTTGGCTTTTCCTTTTTATGTACGCGAGACAAAAGCATGACACAAAGAGGATTAGGAGATGTGGCATATGTTCAGGGACAGGACACAACCGAGCTATGTGTGACCTGCGCCCCAAATCAGGTAAGAAGCATAACTCAGGGATAGAGCTCTTCACAACTGTCAAATATTTTTTGGAAGATGTGAGCTTAATGCAGTTCGTTGGCAGGTACTTGACCAGGCTGGGACGCTGGAATGTTTTTTTTTTTTTTGGCTTCGCAGTATTGACAATAAGTAAACAAAAATGCGAAGCAAATGAAGGCTAAGATATAGTAGAAGGATATAGATCGTAAAGGGCCAAAGGGGTAAGTTTTTATCTTGGCGTATGTGGGATGGTAATTAGTGAAGTCCTATGGGAAGGTTTCCCATGTAAGAAACGAAGAAAGAAAAGAGTGAACATGTTTTCTTTTGGGGTGAACTTTGGTGCAACATCTTGTAATGTGCCAATGACACTATTTAGCAAGTATGTGGTCAATGTATAGAAACACTAAGAAAGCTTGCAACATTGGTAGTTTATAAACTCGAAAAACGAATATGAAACACATCAACTTGAGAAAACCACAATGCTGAAAAATTAGCAGAACCGAGAACCAGACTTAAGACCTGCAGCTTTAAAACCTTGCAAGCAAGGAACGATTTAAAAAAAGTTCGTAGTTGAAAACACATGCTTACATTTCCATATTACACGGCAAAGGAGCAACACATTACAAAAAACCCGCAACATCCTCCTGCATCCCTTACCTTAGACCATGAACAACGCAAAGAACAAAAAAGGAAAACAAATCAGGGAACAAAACAAGAGAGGCCGCTAACATCCAGTTCTATATGCTACATCAATAACAAGTTAAGACAATACATCAGAGGAGAACAGTTTTAGCAAATTTCTGCAAAACGGAAAGCGTAGGTGAAGGGAATGCAGTGGACACACACACCGAGGCTCGTACTGCAACTAAAGAAGCAAGAGGGAAAGTATGGGAAACCCACAAAACCATCATAGCCACCCCTCCTTGGCTGTTCAAACGCCCTTAAAGTGTCAACAACAATATCAGAGATCTCAACCGCATGCTCCAAACAACCACACCGATCTACTAATGAGCGGAAAACTGACATACCCACCCCATACTTTCCACTGCACCTCAAGAACGTTGCAGCAGCCATTCTCGCACAACGCAGTTCACGAGAAGCTCGTGCAAGGTGCTGAAGCCTAACCTGCAACGGACCACACTGGGAACAAAGCCTCAGACCTTCAACATAAGCTGCAATTGTATTTCCAGCTTCTAAACACCACATAAGGAAATGCCGATATCCAGAGCCTTCATTTGCCAGATGCGAGACAGCTACGAACTCATCCAAGCACACAGTTTGGAGAACCTCTGAAGAATAAGCAATGTGTCTCCCATCACTGCCAACTGCTATAAAAGGCCCTAGAAACCGGAACCCTGCCCGACTAACCCTCTGCACAATGTCAGTAAGAAGAGGCTCTGGTATGTAAGGCATTGTTAAAGGAAAAGGCAAGAGAGCTTTTTTGAAAAAAAAAACAAGATGAAGGGGAGTATGACGCACATCGAAGAGTGGTAGAATGTTTATCGTGGCCTGGTAAGGGACACATGTCAAGCTTCCCTGCTGGAGGCAGGTGCGGGCAGAATTGGAAACTAAATGCGGAGTTGGGTGGGGAAGTAGCAGTTGCAACAGGGGGATAATGCAGAGCAAGTAATGAAGAATTAATAACGAAAGACATGAACAACTTAATGCTTCACAGCTTAACAGGGGAATGTTGCAGAGCAAGTAATGAAGAATTAATAACGAAAGACATGAACAACTTAATGCTTCACATCTTAACAGGAACACCATAACCGATGACAAGGGAGAGAAAAGGCAAAACAGAGCCTTTTTATTACATTACAAAAGGAAAGTACATAACACCTAGCAAAGCATAAGGAGCATAACAGAAAACCAGTACAACAAACAACCCTGACACCTCCGCTGCATCGAGCATCCTTGTCGCACACATTCAGGGACAGAGCCATAACACCACGTGCCTTCACGCGAACGAACCTTAACTGGACCTAGCTGTAGTAGCTACCGTAAAACTGTCAAAGCAACTGCATCTGCATCCTCAAACGACACTTCAATGCCAAGGAATTGATCCATAGCAACCAGGGCATCAGTGTAATGACCAAGGTAGACAAGCAGAAGAGCACGCCAAAACCAAATGTGAGGAATTACAGGTTTGATCGCGTGGACAAGGAAGCAACCATCCTCAGCCTTCCCAGCTTTTGCAGCTAGACACAAGCTTTCTAAGTAGCAGGCAAATGGGTTCCCAGCCCTAACACACTTCACAAAATACCTTCTACAAGGAGACGAAACTTCAACCAACCGAGCATTAGATATCATTCGAGTCAAAGGCAACTTTGCCAGGAACCCACCAGAGGAGAACATTCGATAGAACCGCCTATTAGAAACAATGAGACCCCTAGCATCAACAAAACATGAAGAACAAGCGCGTAAGCAAATGTCAACACACAACTCATCAGGAAGGACATCCATGAACCACATGAAACTCAGAACAAGACTTGTAGACTCTTTTGAAAATAAGGAGAGACCTAGGTGTTTGGTTTAATATATAGTGGTAGGTGCTGGGGGGATGATTTATGGATCTCATTTAATAAGATCTAAACCATTGATTAATTTCTTTTGCTCCTGTAAGCAACCAAACAAGACAAACAAGAACCTCAGCCACATACGAACATGGCAAATACACAAACATTATACACTTCAAACTACAAAGAGTTAAATGCACTGAAGCTACAAACTGCTTCGGCGACAGCGTACATCACAATACCATAGAAAGGAGAATTGATAGCCGAAAAAACAAAATGCCATAGACTAAGGCAATCCCGACGAAACATTTCTTAAAACTGCACGAGGCAAAATGTTTACACATTACATCCAGATGACTGAGAAAAACTTGTACATATCAACATAGACGCTTTCAGAGGACAATGCAACCAAAGAATGATAGCCTCCTACCCCTCTCTTTCCCGCATTTAGACGATGGTATTAAAGGGATTTGCTCCCCACCACCAGCTTCAACACCCGAACCATACCCACCAAATACTCTCAGCATTTCTAATTCTCTGCGTATCACCCCCAGACCCGACTCGGAATCCGAAATCCTTGACTCAACAAGCTCTAACTCCTCCACAACACACTCGTCTGTCCATTTAAACAAGTGGTAGTTGTCGTTCTTCGAACCATACGGACAAGAGTGAAATAGTCGGCCCAGATTCTTAGATGTTCTTGATGTCTTCATTGCAACATGATGACCTCACCGGCACCAAACCGGGATTCCTTGGCTCTGTGGAGGAACTCGTCGAGGACGAAACTTCCGGATACCTTAAACCAAAAGAAGTTAGAGTCACTAAAATCTCCAACGATGCCGACTACAAAGCTTACGCAAGAAACATAATAACCTCTAAATTTACACACCTGAAGATGAAGAATCCGCTTCTCCAGTCGATCGAGACTCCAATTCCTTACTCATTCTGTATAACTCAAATCCTAAACACCTATCCAACAAAATGCACAACCGTCACTGTTAGTAAGCCCTCAGAGGTCTTCTGCAAAACAATAAAAAGCAACTAAGACAACCGTTTTAAAGGACAGGGCCTGATGAGGAAAAAAACTTTCAGAGGGACCTAAATGAAATTTAAATAAGACCTATTCACTTATCACCAAAACCGGCTTACAAAACTTAACCATTACATCTAGACCAATCACGTACCAATAACCGCAAAGTAATTTGAGAAGAACACCAATGCTTAAATTCAAGTTTAATTCCTCATACAAATCAAGAATAAATAATTTAAATGCTTCAACTATTAACTTCTAAAAAAAATAACCCATTACCTTTAAAAACGTCAAACCTGAAAATAAATTTAAACATAAAACATTAACCAGAAATCTTCCAACCATGGACAATATAAAGACAATATAAAGAGCGGAAAAATCATTACTTAAAATTAACCATAAATCATAACCCAAAACAATAGCCATAGACCATAAACCCACACTAAAGAATATCAATACATTGAAACTAAGAACATAAGGACTAAATCGAACCAATAAACTTGAAAAAATAAGCATTTATTGATTAACCATATACATAACCCAACACTTTAACACGAGATACTAACACAGAAGTCACGGTACAAAACATCGAACACAAGTCACAAACATACATCGTAATGCATAAAACATATCCAATAAATCAGAAAGAAGAGATAGGAACCTATAACGAGAAACAAAAATAGAACTTACAAACACTAACAAGCTTCATAAACCATAAATTTCGGGTGCTTTGTCAATGTCAAGAAACTGTTCTACGAAACCCAACACAGGCAAATGTACTTGCAGAAGTTGAAGCCACCGATCACTTGTTGCGGGTGAATGCCATGGAGGAGTCTTTTTTAAAGCAGAAATCTAAAGTCCACTGGCTTCGCTTGGGAGATCAAAACAACAGGTATTTCCATCAGGTTGTTCGAGCTCGCACCTTTAAGAACTCCATTCGGATGATTCGGACACGATCAGGTGATTTAGTCACTGCACCAGCAGCGATAAAGGCGGAGGCTCTGCGGTGGTTTCAGGCTCATTTGTAGGAATAACCATTGGGGTATAGTGGTATATTTATTGAGCGCTTGCAATCTCTGTTGGATTTTAGAGTCTCTGTGGATGTGCAGGATCGTTTGCTTTTGCCTGTCTTGGAGGACGAGATCCGCTGTTCTATTCTCCATTCCTGCGGAAAAGTCTCTAGGATCAGATGGGTACACCAGTGAGTTTTATCGTTCTACATGATCCATTATTCGGGTAGATTTTGTCTTTGCGGTTCAATCTTTCTTTCTGAATGGTTATTTGCCTAAGGGTGTTAATGCTACGATTTTGGCACTTATACCAAAGAAAGTTGGGGCTATGGAAATGAAGGATTTCCGTCCAAAATCTTGCTGTAATATCCTTTATAAGGTCATATCTAAGATTCTTGCAAACAGGCTGAAGGGGGTGCTTCCAGATTTCATTAGTCCGAACCAGTCGGCTTTTGTTCAGGATCGTCTTTTATTGGAGAATCTGTTATTGGCAACAGAGATGGTCAAAGATTATAACAAGGAAGGAATCTCACCTAGATGTACCATGAAAATAGACATTGCTAAGGCTTTCGACACGGTTCAATGGGGGGTTTTTTGGAGAATGTTCTGATGGCCATGAATTTTCCAACTAGGTTTGTTCGATGGATCATTACATGTGTTACATTGGCATCCTTCTCCACACAAGTAAATGGTGAGTTGGTGGGTTTTTTCCAAAGCAAGCGAGGCTTGCGACAGGGCTGTGCGCTTTCTCCATATCTATTTGTAATATCTATGAACGTCCTCTCTGCCTTCCTCGACAAGTCAGCTAAAGATGGCTTGCTGGTTTATCATCCTATGTGTAGCTCTCTTAGCATAATACATTTATGTTTCGCCGATGACTTAATGGTTTTCTCTGGTGGTACAGTGCAGTCGGTTGCGGCAGTTGTTGATGTTTTTGAAGACTTTGCGCGGTGTTCGGGGTTACAAATAAATCTTCAAAAGTCTAACATATACATGGCTGGTATTTCGCAGGAGGTTAGGGATGAGCTGCTGGTGCATTTTCCATTGGCGTTGGACGTGTTACCTGTTCGGTATTTGGGTCTTCCATTAACAAGAAGGCAAATTTCTTCGGCGGATTATGCTCCGCTAATAGAGAAAACCCAAGCCAAATTCAATTCCTGGTCGAATCGTATGTTGTCTTTTGCGGGTCGCGTGCAGCTATTGCAGTCGGTAATTGCAAGTATAACACAATTCTGGTGCTCTGCTTTTAGGCTGCCTAGACAATGACTTCATGAGGTTGATGGGTTATGCTCAACTTTTTTTTAGTCTGGATCAGAAATGAATACACGGAAAACAAAAGTAGCATGGGAGGATGTTTGTGTCCCGCGGAAAGAAGGTGGCCTTGGGCTCAGGCCGCTAGTGGAAATTAATAAAGTTTTTGGTTTACGTTTGGTTTGGCGGATTCTAACTTCAACGCATTCTCTTTAGGTTAATTGGGTGAAGGAGCATTTAATTCGTCAAGGCTCATTCTGGACAGCAAATGAGAGTTATGGTTCATGGGTGTGGCACAAGTTGCTTAAGCTAAGGGATGTTGCATCGGGTTTTGTTCGTATTGTCATTGGGGATGGTAACACTGCTTCGTTTTGGTATGACTCGTGGTCGCCGCTGGGGCGTTTGATTGATCTCGCCGACTTTCGGGGATTTCTTTGGCTCGGAGTTCCGCAAACAGCCACGTCACATGATGCCTCATCCACTGGATGGGTTTTCCGGCGTCAAAGAACGGATGCGCTGGACTTAATAGTCACCATGCTACAGGACTGGCCACTACCGTCTCCGGAAGCGGGTCCGGATATCTACGAATGGCGTACTGGAAATGACCATTTCCATCCCCTATTCTCTGCAAAGAAGACATGGCTTCAGTTACGCAGCCCGCGTCCTGTTCTTCCTTGGCCATCACTGGTATGGTTTCGGTTTCATACGCCAAAACATGCTTTTATTGTATGGTTGTCTTTTAAGGACAGATTATCTACGGGTGTGTGAATGGCTCAATGGGCCAATGGTTCTTGCTCTTCTTGTGTTTTCTGCTTGCATCCACTTGAAGACAGAGATCATTTGTTTTTTGATTGTATTTTCTCAAACCAAGTTTGGTCACACACGGCTAGAGGGCTGATGGGTAGAAGATACACGTGTGTCTGGAGTGATATTGGACATTGTTTGTTGTCATTGATGTCTCCGAGTCAAAGTTTGCTGATCAAATTGGCCTTCCATTGTACGGTTTACCACTTATGGATGGCTAGAAACAGGTTGCGGCATGGTGCACATCGGATGCAAGAAGCGGATGTCATACGTCAAATTGACAAGGATATTCGAGCTAAACTTTTAGCGATTCGTGACGAGGGGAATCAAGATCTTCTTCTCTTATGGTTTGGCACTCGGTCACCTTAATTATTTTATTGGTTTAATTTTTTCTATTCATTCTTTTTTGCATAGAAACACTTGATGTAAACAGGTTTTGTTGAAATAAATTTTACATTCCAATAAAAAAAACCATAAATTTCGGAGCACAAGTTATGCACAATAAAAACGTACTCCCTACTGGTCGAAGAAATCCCAGTCTTAAATATTAAACTCTAAACCGTAATCCTAAATTGTAAACTCTAAACTCTAAACACTAATCCCTTAACCCTAAACCCTAAACCGTAAACCCTAAATCGTGAAGTCTTACCAATAAAATTGAGAACCCTTACTACAAAACTACGAACCAGTAAACCAGAACAAGAAACCGGAAACGAAAAAACGTAAAGAAGAAGCTAAAACCTTAACCCTTGCATAGACATTGTACCACTAGGAAAACCATAAACACAAAACAATAGATCATAAACGCAACAATTATTCCAAAAAATGAAATATTTAAAGGAAAGAACGAAGCGCGAATAATTACCCAAATATTATAATCTACAAAAAGAAAACAATCTCTATCCCTTAACAACTACATAAACTCTAAACATTAAACATTAAATTATAAAACAATAAACCCTAAACCCTAATCTCTAACACCCGAAAAGAAAACTTTAAACCCTAAAACCTAAATACTAAATCTAAAACCCTAAACATTAAACGTTGAACCTAAACAATAAACCCAAAAAAATAAACACTAAACCATAATTTGCAAAAATTAAACCCTAAATAATAAATTGTAAACCCTAATCCTCAATCTTTAATCCTAAATCCTAAACTCACAACCTTAAACCCAAAACCTAAATCATAAACCCTAAACTTCAAACCCAAGAATGTTAATAATAAATTCAGCAACCCTTACTAGAAAACTATAAACCATTAAACCATAAACTCGAAAGCCTAAACATTAAATCCTAAACCCTAAATCCTGTCCCCAAACAAAAAATCCTACACCCTAAATGTAAACCTTAAACTATTAACAATAAAATCGACAACCCTTACTACAAAACTATTAACTAGGAAACATAAACTGAAAACGAAAAACTCTAACAAGAAGTTAAAATCAAAACTCCTAGGGTGAACTATAAACAAGTAAATCGGAACCATAAATCGGCGAACAGAAACATTTAAATAAGAAGGTAAAATTTGAACCCCTAGACTAAACATTCTACTGTAAGCAAAAGGATAAGCAAAAAACAACGTATCCTAGACATTCAACACTAAACAAAAACATAAACTAAAAACACATAATCATAAAAGCAAACAGTAAACCATACAACATGAAATTCTTAGGGGAAAAAACAAAGCACCAAGAGTGACCCAAATATTATAATTTAGCAATAAAAAACAAATCATAACCTTAATAACTACGTAAACCTTAACCATAAACATAAATTCTAAACCCTAAACTCTATACCATAAATCCACAAAACCGGCAACGTAAACCCCAAATACCTAATACTAACTCTCAAAGCGTAAATAGTAAACCATGAACCTCAACATTAAAACCCCAAAAGTAAACACTAAGCCCTAAACTATCCAAATTAGACCCTAAACCCTAAGCACTAAACCCCAGTCCCAAACCCTAAACACTAAACTCTAAATCATGAACATTAAATCCTAAACCCTAAATCATAAACCCTAAACCGTAACAGTAAACACCAACCCGTAATATGTGCAAAGTAAACTATAAACCCTAAACTCTAACCATAAACCATAAACTCATGAACATTAAACGCTAAACCCTGAACCCTAAGTCCTAAACCCTAAATCATAAACCCTAAACCCTAAATCATAAACCTTAAACCCAAACAGTAAACACCAACCCCTAATATGTGCAAAGTAAACTATAAACCCTAGACTCTAATCATAAACCATAAACTCGAAAGCCTAAACATTAAATCATAAACCCTAACTCCTGTCCCTAAATAATAAATCATACACCCTAAACGTAAACCTTAAACTATTAACAATAAAATTGACAACCCTTACTACAAAACTATTAACCAGGAAACATAAACTGAAAAACGAAAAACTCTAACAAGAAATTAAAATCAAAACTCCTAGGGTAGACATTCTATCACAAGTAAAAATATAAAACAAAAGAATTAATCATAAACGCAAACAGCTAATCCTAAAAGATGGAAGTTTTGAAGGAAAGAACGAACCACAAACAATTACCCAAACATTATAATCTAGCAGAAAACAAACCGTAACCCTTAATAACAACATAAAGCTCAACTCAACACACTAAACTCAAAACAAGGAATCCTAAACCATAAATCCAAAAACATAAAAACGATAATACGAAAACCCTAAAACCTAAATATTAAATCTCAATACCAAAACATTAAGCCATGAACCTAAAGAGGAGACACCAAAATAATAAAAGTAAACCTTAAATTAAAAAAATTAAACCCTTAATACTAAATTGTTAACCTTAATTCTAAGCCATATACCATAAACCCTAAACTATGAGCACTAAACCCGTACCCTCAACCCCAAAACCCCAAACCATAAACTCTAACCTCTCAACAATAAAATTGAAAACCCTTACTACGAAACTGTAAACAACCAAACCGACAAGATAAACCAAAAAACGATTACTTAAACAAGAAGTTAAAATCTAAAACCCCTAGTCTAGACATTCAACCCTATTCAAAACCATAAACACAAAAAAATAAGCATAAACACAAACAATAAATCATACAAGATCGAATTTTAAAAAGGAAGAACAACGGACAAACAATACCCCAAATATTATAATCTACTAGAAAAGCAAACCCTAACCCGTAATAACTACGAAAACATAAACGATAAAAAAAACTATAAACATTAAACCCTAAAACGTTAAACACTAAACCCAAATCTGTGAAAATTAAAGCCTGAATACTTAATTCTAAACCATAAACCATAAACCTAAACACTAAGTTAAACCCTGAACCACAAACCGTAAACCTTAAACCATAAACCCTTATCAATAAAATGGAGTATCCTTACTAGAAAACTATAAACAAGCAAAACCGGAACCATAAACTAGCGAACGGAAACATTTAAATAAGAAGTTAAAATTTAAACCCATAGACTACACATTCTACCATAAGCAAAAGCATAAGCAAAAAACAATTAATCATAAATGCAAACAATTAATCGTAAAAGATGCACTTTTTTGAAAGAAAGAACGAAGCACGAACAATTAACCAAATATTATAATGTAGTTGAAAAAACAAACCATAACGCTTAATAAGAACGTAAACCTAAAACCTAAACACTAAATTCTAAACAGTAAACCATAAATCCAAAACCCCAAAAACTTGAGAACGAAAGCTCAAAACCCTAAAATTTAAATACTAAATCTAAAAGCGTAAACATTAACCAATCAACCTTAAGAGTAAACCCCAAAAATAAACAACAAAGCCAAATATGCGGAAATTAAACCCTAAATGGTAAATGATGAACCCTAATCCCAATTAGAATAGTGAAGACAAAGAACACCAACCAACATAACTAAGTTGTTGGAAAACAAGGAAAGTTCGCAGGTGCAATCAAGATAGCACCTAGTGTATTGGGCCGCACGGCGAAAATGCACAAGTAAGGTGCACGTTGCTAGCAATATTCGGAATATAATGAGCAAGCATAACAAAACCGAAATGGTGAAGATACAAACCAGAAAAAAGGCAAAAGTAAACAAAATTGCCGAGCTGATAAAAGTCGAAGTGACCAACAAAAGCACATGGGGAAAATAGAAGAAAGATGTATGGAGCAGACTAGCAAACACCATATTGTGTATTGGAAAGTGCCGAATAGTGAAAGTAAGCAACCAACATTATTACACATCAAACTCATGTCCAAAGCTGGAGAGGTCAAACAAGAGAAGAGTGAAAAACATAGACACAGAAACATAAAATTCGAGATACAAAGATCAGGTGGACTAGGTTGAGGTATACACGCTAGCGCAGCTTGCCATCAGCAAATTTACTGAAAACATCCATCGCATAACACATTCTGAGGTTGTCAACCATTGCATCTGATATATTTAGCTGCAAGTTGGAGTCATGTGAGCTTACCTCCATGAACTTAACAGAGAGCGGACAATAGTCACCACCTCTAACATTCTGTGAAACATCCAGGGAACGAGAGTAAGTAAAACAGGCTTTCGTACGCCCATACAAACCAAAGTCAGCAACACAAGACACCAAATCCCATAACGTAGAAGCAAATGGGTCCATGAAAGCACGAACGCGGCGTTCTGGAGTCAGAGCTCGAAATGGGTCAAGAATGTTGATGTGCAGTTCAAGAAGATCAATATCGGGGGCAACCCAATGACGTTTACCCCAATTCATTGGAAGGTAAACATGGTCAACATCGTAAAACCACCTTAATCTTTCTGCCCGACCACTAACATTTCCCTGAACACAGCCCGAGAAGAAAGGATGCCACGACGTGTCCCCGGATGGCAGAGAAACACGAAGTCTCATCTTCTTGTCCGTGATGATATTTGAGAAGAGAGAGTTGAGGAATGTCATACGACGCATAATAAGGGAGCGACCATAATTCAGCCAACCTGCGGAGACAAGTTGGTCTACATGCTGAAACGTAACAAAACATGAGGATGTAAGCACAAAACAGTATTCAAACCAGAACACATGCTGTGAAAAGGGAAACAGCAGCAAAGGAAAAAACAACCTAAGTAAACAGGAAAAGAGAGAAATGTAGCTAATGTGATCGCGATACCAGATTAGTAATCCAATGTTGTGGAGTGTAAAGTGCTTCAAAGTAGTTTGGAGCACAAGGGTGACCGTCGATCGAATTAATACTGCAGCGAACGAAAGGAGATCAATGGAACGGAAGAACAAAACACATGAGAAGATGAGGACTACAGAGGCGGGAGCCAAGAAGGACAGACCTTTCTTTGAATACTTGAAGTCGCGAGAGGAAACAGGAGACTGCCTCTTTTTTAAGAGGCACGAATGACCGTTCAATGAGGAAGCAGCTACGTTTGTATAACGAATCAACAACATCATCAAAGCGAGCAACAACAAAAAGAGACAAAACGCAGCGAAGGTGGCAAACAAGCTAAGGGAACAAGAAATTAGGGAGGAAAGACAAAAAAGAAAATTTAAAACCCGTACCATACTCACTGCCAAACGAACGTGATGAAGAAGGTAGAGAAGATCGGTCCCTTAGGACAAATTTGACACGGCGCGTCCCCATAGCTGACGGATCAGCAGTTGCAAGCATTAGAGAAGAAGGTCCAGGCACTGAACTAGTCGGTGAAACAGCTGAAGTAACAAGAACACCACTACATCTACAAATTTCAATGGGATAAGCCTGCGAGGACAAGAGGTAGAAAGCAAGCAATTAGAAATGAGAATGAAGGGATAAGGCTGCCATGTCACAGACGTATTTCAGAACCAATGAGGCTTTTGTTACAGCGTAAAAAAACATTAACAGTGAACTAAAAAACTTGGGGAAAGAAGACAACATTTCATACATCAGAAACATGAACAAGATCCAACGCTCGCTGGGATGAAGAGTCCTAACAGAAGAAACCATAAGGTCAACAGCGCACAGGAAATTTAAAATGTTGAACAATGGTCAAGCAGATAAGAGGAAAGAGGCCGCCTAAGTAGTGCCGACAGAAAGCTTCGAAATAGTAACTCCGAAACAGTAACTTCTCCGGCGTAAGAAAAGTCACCTTCTCCGGCGTTGGCTCTAGCCTCTGACGCCGGTGAAAACCCATGACTAAGAAAAAAGCTTCCCCACCCAAATCCAAACATAAGAAAAATCTTTCCCGTGGCCCTCCTCCTCCTCCACCACCACCACCTCCGCCTCCTCCTCCTCCTCCTCCAACCCGAGACTCGCTCCCACCCCCACCTCCTCCTTCTTCTCGGTCGCTTCCTCACAGAGTCTCTGAAGCTTCTGGGACCTCTAAATCTCGACTTCCTCAGTCAGATCTGGAAGATTCAGCTTCATCTAAGTTGGAGATACCACAAGTCGGAGACAAAACTAAGGCAGATCTAACTAAGGAAGTTCAAGATCTATCTATTACTGAGAATTTAGCTGATAATCAAAGATTTAATTCCCAGAAATCTCCTGTGCTTTCTGAATCGCAAGCCACAGAAGCAATAAGCAAACCTTCCTCGCTTGAAATTGCTCATGGAGCGAGCTCAAAACTAAGAAAGAAAGGCACAACTTTTCTTCTAGAATCTGGAGAACCCTGTGTTCAGATACCAAACGATGTTGTTCAGCGCAATAAGCATCGATGGGAGCCATTCATCATTGGTCAATTCCGTGGCCGAGCACCAACTCTTGGAGCCCTTCATGCCATAACCAATGCATATGGAGCAATAAACTTAAGGACATCTCTGTCTCAAAACTCTCTGAGAAGTCTTATCTCATCCGAATTCCCAATCCAACTACTCGCGCTAGAGTTATTGCCCAAGGGATGTGGCATATTGAGAACCAATCCATGTTCGTTGCGAAATGGGAACCCGGGTATGATCATGAAATTCCAGAAATCAAGGAGGCTCCTGTCTGGTTGGACTTTCATAAAGTGCCGCTTCAGTACTACTCAGACGAAGCTTTAGAGCATATTGCAAGTTTGGTTGGACATCCTATTGACATCCACCCGAATACTAAGAAAATGCTCAATCTTGAGGTTACCAGGGTTCTAACGATCATTGACCCAAGGAAACCACTCCTAGAAGCAATAAATGTCAGGTTCGACTCTGGTCATATTCACAGAATTCTAGTATCAAGCCTCTGGCTACCTCCTATTTGTGAATTCTGCAAGGAAATTGGACACACAATCAATAAGTGTACAACAGCTCCGATCACTTGTGTCCCTTGAAAATCCACAGGTCATTCTCAGGATAAGTGTCCTCGTCCTCAAGTCGTTGATATAAAGAATGATTCATCTGAGCAATCAAAAAAGAAAATTTCCCAGGCAGAAAAAAGAAGAGCAAAGAGAAAGGAGAAAGCTAAAAGAAAAGAGAAGGATAATTCGATGGGTTTCTCTGAAAAGGATTCTTTACAAGTTGAAATTGGAAAGGATAATTCAGGAAAAGATAATCCATCCTCGTCTCACCAGCCTCGTTTGATAAAGCAAACTAAACCCCCTGGTTCAACCTCAAATACCAAACCAAAAGAGTCTGCAAAAGCTGGTTCACACTCCGAATATTCAGATATTGACTCAGGTTTAGAAGACTCATCAGAAGACTCCAATCCTCCTACCCAATCGGAAGAGGAAACATCAGAATCGGAAGGTGATACTTATATTCCAGTATACTCAAAAAAGAAGAAAAAGCAGCAGGCTCGCCTAGACAAGAAACTTGCTACACATCAGAAGGGTTCAAAGCACCCTTCCAACTCTCGGAGCAAAAGCTCCACCCATTAAAGCCCCTATTTATGTCGGATATTTTTTGTTTGAACGTGCGAGGCTTCAATAAATCTGTAAAAAAAAAAAGCTTCAGGAATTAGTTAAAAGGAGGCAAGTATCTTTTTGGTGGTATTATAGAAACAAGAGTTAAGATTCATAAGTATCAGAGCATTATTCAGACATCTTTCAGAGGATGGAGTTCGGTTTCTAATTATGAATTTGCAGAGCTAGAAAGAATTTGGGTAATATGGGACTCATTAGTCAAAGTATCAATGCTCTTCAAGTCTGATCAAGCAATTTGTTGTGTTGTCAAGCTTCCATCATTTGATGATGAGGTAATTGTGACAATGATTTATGCTCTAAACTACAGATATAAGCGTAGAGAACTGTGGAATGATCTGAGCAGAATTGCTGGAAACCCAAGTGTAGTCAATAAACCATGGATCACACTTGGTGATTTCAACCAAACGCTTGATCCAGGAGATTCTTCGACGGGTGGATCCCGTGTCACAGGGGGTATGGAGGAACTTAGAAACTGTCTTTTAAGTTCGAGCCTCTCGGATCTTACTTATAAAGGAAATTCATTTCACTTGGTGGAACAAACAAAAGGACAATCCAATTGCTAAAAAACTAGACAGGATTTTGGTGAATGATATGTGGCGTCTTAGGTTCCCTCTCTCCTATTCTGAATTTTTGGATCCTTTGTTTTCGGATCATTGCCCTATTGAGGTCAAGATGGGGTGGTCTAGGAGAAGAAGAAAAGACCATTTATGTTTGCTAACTACCTACTCTACAACAAAGACTTTCTTGCGCTTGCTGAACAAGAATGGAAAAATATCACTCTTCATGGCTCCGCAATGTGTCGTCTCTCTCGAAAGCTGAAGTTGATGAAGAAGGTAATAAGGGAATTGAACAGAAACCATTACTCAGGCTTAGAAAAGAGGGTTAAAGAGGCTGCCTCTGTTCTTGCATCACTACAATCAGAGCTTCTCCTAAATCCAAGTTCTCTTTTGGCTGAATTGGAGCGGAAAGCTTATGTAAAGTGGTTGGATTTAGCATTTGCAGAAGAACGGTTTACAAGACAGAGATCCAGAATCTTATGGCTGGATAGTGGGGATAGTAATTCTAACTTCTTTCACAGAATGATAAACAGCAGGCGAGTCTCAAATAAAATTCATTTTCTTGAGGATGACAATGGTTCCAGATTCGAAAAGGAGGAAGAAATAGAAAACATGTGTGTGAACTATTACAAGGAGCTTCTTGGCCACGATGGATCTGTGATTAATCAAGAGGCAGAGGACTTAATCTTCTCCTTCACAACTTTCAAGTGTACTGAGGAGATGAAGATTAACTTAGCCAGACCGGTAACGCAGGAGGAAATCAAGGCTACTGTGTTTAATATCCCAGCTAATAAATCATCCGGTCCGGACGGTTTTAATGCAGATTTCTTCAAAAAATCTTGGAACTGGATTGGAAATGAAGTGACTGAAGCTGTATTGGAGTTTTTCACTTGCGGTCAAATCCTTAAGCAATGGAACTGCATTGCGGTTACTCTCATTCCGAAAATTGCGAATGCCGCAAAGGTTACTCAATTCAAACCCATCTCTCTAAAATGTTCTGTATAAGATTGTTTCGAAGATCCTGGCGCACAGAATTGAGGCAATTCTACCGTGTATGATATCTCCGTCACAGTCTGCTTTTGTGAAGGGTCGTTTATTGGTTGAAAATATCTTGCTGGCATCTGAGTTGGTGCAAGGTTTTAACCAAAGAAATGTTTCCAGAAGGGGATTGTTAAAAGTCGATCTAAGAAAGGCATTTGATTCGGTTGAATGGGACTTTATTATGAAAGTGATTCGGGCAACAGACATTCCAGAAGCTTTTGTTAATTGGATCCAGCAGTGTTTGACTACTCTTTCCTTTTCAGTCAATGTTAATGGTAAGTTATGTAGTTTCTTCCAAGGTAAGAAGGGTTTTAGGCAGGGAGATCCCCTCTCTCCTTCTCTCTTTGTTATCGCAATGGAGATGTTCTCAAACATGCTAGACCATAGTTTTTGAAGCGGGTTAATAGGGTATCATCCGAAAGCTACAGATCCGAGTATCACACACTTGGCGTTTGCTGATGACCTTATGGTCTTCTTTGATGGATCTCTTAGATCTTTGGCTAACATAAGTAATGTTCTAGACAAATTCCACTCGGTTTCTGGTTTAAGTATGAACAAGGAGAAATTTGCTATCTACACTGCTGGCCTAAATGATCAAGAGAGAATATCGGTTAATGCTTCCGGTTTTCTTCAAGGCAACTTCCCCATCAGATATCTAGGCCTTCCGCTTATGCACAAGAGGTTGGGGAAGGCTGAATATTCTCCTTTATTAGATGCTTTGAAAGCAAAGTTTAATCATTGGGCGACGAAAGACTTTATCCTTTGCTGGTCGACTTCAATTGATAAAGTCTGTGGTTTACAGCCTTCTCAATTTCTGGTTCTCAGTTTTCTTATTGCCGAAGAACTGTTTATCTTTGATTGAGAGTTTATGCATTGGTTTTCTTTGGAAAGGTAATGCATCTATGAAAGGAGGCGCAAAGGTTGCATGGAGGAATGTATGTTTACCTAGAGAAGAAGGTGGTCTCGGTCTTTGAAATTTTAGAGTCTGGAATAAGACCTTAAATTTGAAGCTTATTTGGCTTCTTTTCTCCAAATCGGGTTCTTTGTGGGTGGCTTGGACAAGTAAACATAGACTGAAAAACTCTTTCTTCTGGTCAGTAGAAGCGGACACCAAAGCATCGTGGTTTTGGAAGACAATGTTACAACTCAGACCACTAACCAAGAGATTCATAAGATGCAAGCTTGGTGATGGTAGCAGGGCAAGCTATTGGTTTGATTGTTGGATGAAACAGGGAACTTTGTTTGATCTGGTTGGTTCGTAGGGTCTAAGGTTGACTAGGATTCCTCTCTCAAGCAAGGTCAGGGATGTAATTCACTCTCACGAGTGGATCCTCCCCTCTGCGAGAACCAGGAATCATGTGTTGGCTGAGATGAGACAAAGACTTTTAGAAGTGGAAACTCCTCAGAACAATGCAGGGACAGATAGTTTTATTTGGTGTACTGAAGGTGATCATGAAGGGGATTTCTCTTCTCTCAGAACATGGAATAGTCTTAGACCAAGAGAAACAAAGAAAAATTGGTCAGAGGTGGTGTGGTACAAAGGATTCATACCAAAAATTGCTTTTAACTTCCGGATCTCTCATTTGGAGCGTCTGCCTACTAGACAAAGAATGACTTCTTGGGGAATTGATGTTCCAACTTCATGTCCTATCTGCAAGAACATGACGGAAAGCAGAGACCATATCTTTCTTCTTTGCAACTATAGCTCTCTGATCTGGTCACCTGTAATCAGGAAAATGGAGCACTCTTTTCATACATTTGCAGATTGGAGTAGTATGATCTCCTGGCTCTCTGCGGTCAGACCGAAGCGCCAAAAGATCCTCTCAATCATGGCAGCTTAAGTCATAATTTATCTCATCTGGAAAGAAAGGAATCATAGAATCCACAACCAGGAATCAACTTTAACTCATCAATTGTTCCATTAGATTGATAGAACTATAAGGGACATGATCCTGGCTCGTCATAATAGGAAGGCATATAGGAACATGCTCTCTCTTTGGTTTACACATGTCTGAACATTGCTCTGAAAACTTGTTTTCAATCTCTTGTTTTATTAGGTTTTTTTTATCTTTTTTGGACTTGTAAAACACCTTAGTTTAACTCTTGTAAGATTTTTAAAGCATAAATATATTTACATCCTTATCAAAAAAAGAGGCCGCCTAAATACTTACCTGGCCAACAAGACCAACAAAGTCCACAGATCCACTTCCACACAAGCTGGCCTGACCCCCAGACAAACCCTGCAAACGCGTACACAAAATATGTTAGCAAGGAAGAACGTGAAAACATGAAAGAAGAACAAACACAAGTGTTACATGCGATTCAGTAGGAGTAGTCCCCTGAGGCGAAGCATTAGCATAGTCCGAGCTTCTGCATCCAGTTTCAGGGCACTCTGAGGAAACCGAAGGATATTGAGGCGGCGACCGAGGAAGATCCTACAAAACGCAAAACAAAGCATACACAGGAACATCTTAAAGCAGTACAAACATCCACGGACAGTAAATTAACTCTGTAAAATGAGACAGATAAAACCAGCAAGGTTCGAGTAAAACCTTAGCAGCTAAAGACTCCGGAGATACTCGGACTGATGTGCAAACTCGTAGTCGACCACTACCACAAGCCTGGTTATGAGCGTCACTAACACCAGGACGCAGAGGAGTAGTAGGAAGCTCTGGCAGAGGCTCACCATGTTGTACGATAGTACACTGGCTTGCTTTAAGTGAAAGTCCAGCCACATCACGCAAAGGACGCTTCCCTAGGGACTGAGCATGCAGAGCAGCACATCCCGAACGAGTAACACGTGCAGGTTCCTTGAACAGCACACCTTGCTCCGCCTGGAAGGGAGACTGGACACTAGAACTATCAGACCGACCACCTCGCTCACTATCCAACAATTTTTGAACGTCAGCTAGAATACTTTTCTTAAACACATCCAACCTACTCTCAAGGCTCATGTTAGACACACAACAACATCCAGGATGGCATTCCGAGTGGCCAGTCCTCATGCACTTAACAGCTGGCTCCCTCTCCGCAATATCACTTTCACTACCAGCAGAAGGTGATTCTTCTTCACGGGGGTCTCAAGAGCAGGTAGGGAGCTGTCACCACCTTCCCATACCCCAACGGTAAAATTAAACCCATCCTCTATACACCTCTCAAGGCGCTTTAGTTTCAGGCTCCCAACAGACCGTCGCCGTGAGTCGGTTGAATTCAGACACGGTGCGACAACTTCTAGCTGTTTGTTATAGTAGGAACAAAGTAAGCCAACGAAAAACTAGTCACATATGAAGGGGGCAATCTAATAGGTGAAAGAAACTTACAGAGGCATCATACTCGATAGCTAGTATAGCTAAACTGTGAAAGCTCTTTAATGTGTGAAGTCGAGAGAAAGTCTGATCCTTAAGCAGCGAGCTCTCATCAGGGTCCTACAGTAACCTCCGCAACAGTGGCACAAATTTCAGCAAACAAAGCTGAATAGATAGAGGGAAGCCATGGACAACCATAGAATGTTGTTTGAGCTTATTAACTAGAGTCGTCTGGTCTTTTATCCGGCCACCTACATTCACCATTGACACGATATGCATGTATGCGTCATGACCCCAAGGATATTTTAAGAAGAAATCCACATGTTTCACCATCTCAACAACACGAACACTTTACTTAACAGGTTGCGTCGAGCAAAGCAAAACACCTTCAACAAGAACAACAAGGTAGATCCTAAGCTTTCGCCATGCTGCCATGTTTTTATCAGTTTTAAGGCGATGTACCAAAGCTTCAATTGTTGTCCCACCGGGCGCCCCACCTATCAATTTGTACTAGTATGGCGCTGAGCCATCAGGAACATCACAGATATCATCGACAATCTGCGCATCAAGTAACGGTGAGCAGGCCAAACCAGTTACACTCTCAAATTCAGCCTTTGAGAACCTAATTGGTTTTCCACCAAACACAAACCATAGTTCATCTTCACATCCTGTACACAGCTACCTGCACAGGAATTGATGGACAAGCTGTCTAGAGAATGAGCATTCACTAACTGGAAGGGAGAATAAGGAACCAAGGGGTGATCTTAGTAATCTATCCAGCTCAGGCGTCCCACTCAGCACAGAAAGAATATCCACAAGGTATTGAGGATTTGAATACGCATTGAGCCGAACATTTGAAGGATAATAGTCTCGCGCAAATAAACGTGGAGGCAGAGAACCTACACAGGCAGAATCAGCGAAAACACAATAAGAACACGAAGACGAAGAAACAATTAATCTACCCCTAATCCCTCAATACAAAATGTGCCCACATACAACAATGTATAAATAACAAAAGTAACACACAAAGAGAACAAAGGCACACACAAGTCAGAGAGTGCACGAAACAGCGAATCAATATGTACAAATACAGTCAAAGGGAAAAGATTTTGAATAGGAAGAAGGCCACACCTTCCGGAAGTTAACAAACAAAATAACAACTACATCTGAGGCACTGTTAAACCGAAGAAAGCCTATAAAGTCTCACTAAACACACAGAGCATCAATTAAAACACAAATGTAATCGACTTTTACACACATTAGCATCCTTACAATGGAGACACACAACAAAACTCTAAAAGAACACAAAAGAAGAACATAAGGAAGACATAGTCGGACTAGACATCTTGTCTAAGCGAAACAACAAAGTAGAATATAGAATTTTTAAGTAACTTAACAATACAGTACACAATACAGTACACAATACAGTACACAACACACCACCACGAAAGCCAACTTAGACACTTACAAACTAGAAACATGGACATCACAAAAAAGTTATCCATCACTAACCACACCATGAATACACTTGTCATCTGAACATCACTACCGATAATATTAACAGAGACACCCACTTGTAAGATACGAAAAGAACTTGTAAGATACAAAAAGAAAGAGCATAACAAACCCGACTGTAACGCTGACCCATAGGAAGAAGTCATCAATCATGAAAAAGTGAACCGTTTACCAGCACAAACCTGAAGACAAAGACACAATCACTCATAGTTGTGAGTAATTACAGAATCGCTGAACATGCATCACGAAAAACGCAAACGGGTGAACAAACCACATCGACCAAACAAACTGTTAGTTCAACATTAGTCAAAGAAAATCCAACGCTCTCTAGATCTAATACCTTCGATTGGAACCCAGATTAATAAATCGCCAGCTTCAATTCCACTCTCTTCGCCGTCGCCTTCAATTTCTCAAACCCAAAACTTCAAAAAATGCTCGACACCTTCTTTCTCCAAATTTAATTAGAACATTTGACACACATCTGGAAGCCACAGTCTCACACGGCGACTGCTTTAACTCTCCGATCCACCACCACCAACCAACCTCATTAATGGGAAAAAATTGAAAGAAAAAAAAAATTTACACAAACATATCTAAGGTAAAATGGCCAATATACAAGGTAAATTATGGCAGTTTTTTGAGTTTTAAAAAGCAGTGGCATTTTTGATTGAAGATTATTTTTTAGTGTCAAATCTGTGATTTACCCTTTTGTTTATGGTTTAGTTAATCGGAATCATACTCTCGTTGTAACAACTGATAATTCGGCACTAATAGATGAAATATAGACTTCAATTCTTACTAAGAGCCCATTAGTTATTTTAAATATATGAAATAGTAGAGAAAGAATACAATGATAGGTAGAAAATGACAATTTTGTTAGAATATATATTATCATCATGAGAAGATCCCATCAAAAACATGGCTTGGTGCAGTAACATTGGCGGAGGAATCCACCGCAGTACCCGCCTTCGAAATGCTCGAAGTTGCGGCAGATGATGGCGCAATTGTTTGCGCTCACGCATACCCCTTTGAAACGATCACTCAATGTCTCACATGTTTTCACTTTCAGGGGAGCCATCTCTCTAGAGAAAGAACAAGACCCATTTGGTTGCTTATATGAATAAGTTCTTAGAAATCAATCAATTTATAGAAAAATGATCAATTAAATAACTGTTGAATAGGATATAGAAATATATATATATATATATACACACGATTAAATCTTTATATATTAATACTGATAGAACAAAAATATTTTATTAATTTAAAAAGTAATTAATTTATAGAGACTATTTTGTTCGAAAACTCAATTTGAAACCGGAAAAGATTACTTATTTATTGAGATACTAATTTATCGAGTATTAATTTATAGAAACTATATCGGAAATTTATATAAATTGTAGATGATTTCACATATTAGTATATAGTAGAATAAACTAATATAAATATGTGAAAATTTTGGATGTTATAATATGACATGCATGCATGAGTAATAAACCTGTGGTTCTGGCGGTGGCAACGAGAAACATAAGAGAGACCAGAATGACTAAGACTAAACATAGAGAGAGCTTCATATTTCTAGCTAGAGAGAGATAGAGAGATCGTTGGAATAAACACGTTTGTGTAGAAATCTAATGTAGAAGTAGAGGATGGACCCTATATTTATAGGCAGAGACTCGTTAAATTTATTTTATCAGGGTCATAATTTACTTAGTTATTTAAAAATTCAATATTTTGCTGACTATATATGTGTGTGTATATTACTCAAAATATTAGAATTTTGCATAATATTTTGAATCTAAAAAGGAAATCAATCTAAATAGTGTATAGCCTAAAAATTGATTCCTCCTAAAATTACAGACACTTGTAGAAATAAAACTAATGTAAAACAAAAACATTGTTGAATTATAACCATGAAAAATCACAAAAAAAGGAAAAGAATAATTATATATGAGCAGATATCTACAAAGGTTCGAAGATGAGGAAAAAAATATAAGATTTTAATTAAAAATTATCGTAGAAAGGGAAAACAAATCCGAGGGTTATTAGAGAGGTTTGATCGTGGTTCAATGGCGTCCATGAGTAATATCCTTACTAGTAAAGTTGTTATCCAGTTGGCGGGGAAAAAAAAAGTAGTTGTTCAGTTATCTAATTAGATTACAAGTTTGATTTATAATATCGTAGGGGTGTCATATGAACAATATTAGATTTATTGGAACTCGGTTTAAGGTTAATAAAACTGATCATTGGCTATATTGAGTTACATGAGTTCTATCGGATGATTGACATGTTATTCTCGAATAAAGGTCAAGTATTTGGACGCAGATTCATAGGATATGACATGAATTAACGATTGGAAGTCGTACTGCATTTCAGATTTCGGAGGATACGGCAGTAGTTTGTGATTCAAAGTCGGAGAAATTTCATATTTTGTTGATGGTACGTCAAGAGTTTGTGATTCCAAAGTTTGCATATGAGGATGTGGAGGCTAGTCAATCGGTCGGCCTGTAACACAATGTTAGATCGATAAGCGTCTTTATACGGTGTTGGCGGTAACTTAAGTATACAGTCAAGCCTTTTTGGAGGGTGCCAACGGCCACTTAAGTTGTCGTAGGACCAGTTTTGTTGTTTGGTTATGTGTCATGTTTGTTGCATGTTCTAGGATTAGATTGCATGATTGATGTGTTTACGTCGAGTCTGCAGACTTAGTGCCCCTAGCTTACCCTATCTCACTGAGTGACTCTATGTTGCTCATCCTCTCATTTTCCTTTCTTCTTACAGGTGAGACTAAAGAGTACGCAGACGATTTTGGTCTTATTTTTGGGATCGAGGGATTTAATTTTATTTTTTAGCTTTTCAGACGTTTTAGTTATTTATTCGGTTTAAATTTGGTATAGTTCGATTATTGGATTTATTGGAACATGGATTAAAGTTAATAAAGTTGATCCTTGGTTATGTTGAGTTACATGAAGTACAAGTGAGGATGAGTGACACGATATTCTCAAGAGAAAATAAGATAAATATTACATAAACTCAAGTCAATTTCTTCTTATCTTCCAGTGTCTTTGTCTTATGAAACAAAAACACCATAACTAGTAATAGTTTAATATATAGAGAAAATTCACATGCTTAGGACACCTTTAGAACAACTTGAATAGGGAATGTATTTTGCTCTAGTGTATTATTTCAAAATGGAGTAATCAATATAATTCTTTAAATGTGGAGTAACTTCATTTTTTCCTCTAAATATTGAGTATTGCTTATTTTTACTCCATTTTAGAGTTTAAAATGAAGTGTGGTTGGAGCAAATTCTACAATAAACTCTACTTTAGAGTAAAATTTAGTGTGAGGAAGATACTCTTAAGAAGTTACAATTTAGAAGAATTGTTGAAGATGAATACGTCAAGTAAATATTTTTTTTGAAAGGAATGTAACTAATCATTAACCAAAGTAATGATACAAGAAGATGCAATGTCTTTGAAGAATCAAAGACAATGGATCTAAACAAGCTAATTAAAGCAAGTGTGTCAAAAGGAAACCCAAAAAAAAGCTTCCTAAGACAAGTTTAGGACCAAATTTTGAACCAAACTTGATGCTAACAAGGACTAGGTGAGCCAAAGCATTTAACAAAACCCACGAGGAAGTCGAGGATGGTCCTTAGCAGTCACATTGTCGGTACAAACCTGCAGAAAAACTAAAAAGAATCAATTGGATTTGCTGTTGGAGATTTCTTAATTTGTGATCTTGCTTTCAACAGGCGGTAATTTTGGGCACTTGAAACCGACCATTGAGAAAAATCTGACTCTAGCAGCAAAACCACATCCTTAAAATTGTCGAATCAGAAAAGAACCTTTCGACACGGCTCCAACAACTGTTAAACGTGAGGAGCTCCAGCGGTTGTAAGCGGTAATAATGGCACTTGAAACCGGCCACAAATCAACCGGAGACAGCCTTTAAAATACATGTCTTTGCCAATGTTAAGATGAAGCTTGTAATCGGAATACAACGAGCCTCGGGGCAGGTGAGCACAAGGCAGAGCAAAAGGATGATCTACACACAACGGCTTGAAACAGAGGAGGTCAACCCAAGAACTGAGACTAAACACTGAATATTCAATCGGTCAGAGCTAGGGAATGACAATCATGATTTAAAACCGGTAGCTAAGGCACAACTAAAGAAGAGGAGCTTTCCCGGTTGCCTCACATCGGTGCGAGTAACGCTGAAAGACCCTACAAACCATGAGAGAGAAGAGAAGCGAAAGAACTAGTGAGATCATACCAGGGGTAACAAGAGACTTCGGTGCAACACTCAACAAGAACACCATGCCTACATCGTCGATACTCTGAGACCACACTACCAAATCTAACAAAGATCTAGTCAGATCCGACGGATCTGAGCCTCCGACTACTTGTATCGAAACAAGGCCTCTCTCTGCACAAACCATGGCCGCACCTCATCTCCCTTCCAGCGATTAAAGAAGGCGTCCCTCCTATGTCGGTTTAAGTGCGACGGAACTTGAAATCGTCGTAGATCCAGAAGCTCGATATGTTGGCCGGAGAAAACAGAGTGAGGCAGAGAGAGGGGGAGGCAAAGAACGAGCAGAGCATAATGGACAAGGAGAGTGGAGGCCGGCGACGAGAAGGAGCACGCCGGCCGCCGGAGACGAGAGTGAAAGTGTTGCGGCGGCTAGGGTTAATAGATGTTTCAAGAGAGAAATCGCTACGTCAAGTAAATATGTTTAGATGTATAGTTAGATTTGTCTCCTATCACCATAAAAACTTCCCTTTCGTGTCGCTTGGACTATCAACTCAGTAACTTTCATAGCTATATTGTTCTGAAGAAACTGGGGAGGTTTGAGGGTGAGCGAGTTGTGCATTTGATCAGAGTCAAAATAGATTTTTCAAAATCTTTTTAACAAAAATGGCTAAATTTTCTTTTCAATGACCAAAACAAAGTTTGAAGTGATGACACCGGAAAAAAACTAAGAATTTATCATAGTTGACATTCAAGTCTAGTTGACGGAGTCAACCCATCCAAATACTTAAGCATATGTATAAAATATACCTTTTAGTAAAAGATTTATCATAGTTGGCGTCAATGAAAGCGTCCTTCTCAGTTTTTTACTTGTAATGAAAACTTCGAACATGTAACCATATTAATAAAAAATAGTTATACGTAACTGGAAACTTTCAATACATAACTATATGAATAATAAAAATCTCAAGTCAATATGTATACCAACTTAGCACGCTATTTGTGTACAAAGAAAACTTAGCAACAGCCGATATATATATACATACTTATTAGGAATAATTATGTGTACCGATTTTGCTTAAGATGGAACCTTTTATAATAATCATCATCGTTGCTGGTTCTTGTTTTGGTGCTTTGATATTTCTTAATATTCTTAGAGAGTTAGCTGGAGGCAGGGGTGGTAATGGCGGAGGAGGCAGAGGCCACGGAGGTGTTTTAACAGGTGGTGGATTTGGGACTAGCCGTGGCGACCATGGCGGCTGGTTTGGTGGTGGTGGTGGCGACGGTGGCGGCTGGTTTGGTGGTGATGGAGGTGGAGGCGGCGGCGGTGGTGGTGGTGATGGAGGTGGAGGTGGAGGCGGAGGTGGAAGTGGAGGAGGAGGCGGAGGTGACTGAGCTTCGGTATTCCATTTCATTTTAGAAAAAGATAATGTTGAAAATTCTTAGAATTTGTTATATGTATGATACACATAAAATTTGAATAGTTACCTAAGATTAGTTGATTATTGTTTATGTAGTAGATTAGGATCCGTGTTATAAAAATTTAATGGATAAACAATGTAATAAAAGTCTGTGTAATTAGATTAAATATTATGACATGTATTTTGATATCAAAGTTATATATTTTACTCTGGGATATAGAAGATTCAAAAATAATATACTATTATTGAAAAATCTTTAAAACACAATTTTTAAATAAAATAAAGGATTATATAAATAGATTCCAAACTTTATATAACAAAAAATTAATCTAATGGTAATAATAAATAAATATATGTATATTATACTTACTATTAGGATAAATTTTTTTTTTGTCTTAACTTACTATTAGGATAAATTTAGGGCAAAGTCGTTTTATTACTGCGGAAGTTAAAGATCAAAGCAAGAAAAGCAAAGGAGAAAGAGTATTTTTATTGATTTCGTTGAATGAAGCAAAGAGTACAAAATAGTACTAAGAACCTTTGTAACATTAGAGATGCCTTAAAGTCGGCTTGAAATTTCGAAATGTGCGAGATGTGCGAATGGGAGAAAATTTTGAAATTGTTAAAATCCTATCCTCTTCTTTATGTTTTAAATATTTATACATGGCCAATTGTATAATATACATAACTTTATGTGTAACACCCCGGTTCACCTGGCCAAAGTCCCTCTCAGATCTGCTAACTTTTCTACCAACTTCCCCTTCACAAACAATCTCCCAAAGCATTCTAATAAAACCTTAAATTAAACACGAGTCTAAAAACATCCATCACAAGGACAAATCCATCTTATTGCTAGGGAGAGCTCCATATGTGAGCGGAGTCTCCTAGCCACATAAAAGAACATAATAAAACAAAAAAGTACTAAAACCGAATCAAACATGAAAAACAACTTAATTAAAACCCGGTCCCAAATGAACAATCCAGTTCCTCCATCATCCGTCCAGCTGCTCGTCATACTAACCTGCAAGGGAACAAAAGGGGGAGGGACGAGGGGAGAGAGAGGGGTGAGGGATAGGGGAATCACCCAGTGAGAATTGCTAGACACGCAACGCCGCAGAACAAACTTAACATCAATTCACAGATAACATAAAATTAACACAAAGCAGACACCTATTGTGTCACAAGCACACATGACATACAAAGATGTCCTCAGCAAAACCCTCGGTTTTCTCCAAAACACCTTAACATGCAGCAACCACCACAGTGACCGGCTAAACTCACACACCAACTCCCCGGTTTGTGTGGACTCAGGGCTTTCTTTCACTTCTCTAGGGGCGATCACACTCCCACAACTCATCCAAAACGCAAACTTCACATCCTATTACACTAGTTCAATCTCCTAGACCTCTAGTTCAAGCATCAGACAGACTAACTCGACTCTCAAACAGAACAACAATCAAGACGCGTTAACTTATGCTAGCAATGAATAACATCCTAAGGCAATTCTACGGGGGATTCGCTACGGGAATAGCGCCTCACCTTGGCAATTGCAGACGCGGAGTCGAGACGCAGGAGACTTCTTGGAACAACTACTGAACTTCTGGACCTGAACCAAAGAGGGACTCGGATTAGACCTTAATCCGGAACCGGCTCAAAAAGGAAACTTTCCATTTATTGAAACCTGCTATAAATGGAAACTTTCTAAAAACGGAAACTTTTCTAAATCGGGAAACCTGCCCAAAATAGAAACTTTCCTGGAAAAGAAACTTTCCAAAAATAGAAACTTTTCAAATTGGGAACTTGCCAAAAATGGAAAGTTTCCATAAATGGAAACTTCTACAACCGAGCGCGGAAAACTGCGAAAGCGATCTAGATCCTACAGAAATAACTACGGAAACGCGGAAGAGGAAAATAGCGGAAAAGAACGAAACGGAAAAGGAAATGCTAAACGCGAAACGCCAAAACCGCGGAAACGCTCACCTCGCGATTAGCGGCAGCGGCGGAAACGCAACAGGAGACCCGCGGTTTCGAGAACGCGATGGCTAGGAGTCGCGGTTCGCACTGAACGGCGGAGAGGAGGCTCGGTCGGGGGCTCACGACGCTCGACGGTGGTATGCGGCTTACGGTTCGACGGTGACGGTGGCTAGGAGGTGCGATCGGGCTCGGGGAGAAGCTCGGAGGCTCGGATCTGCGGCTGAGAGACTCGGGTAGGCGGTGACGGCCGCGGGATGTCTCAATCGGCGGCTGGGAAGAGTTGTGGCGCTCGGCTCGGCGAAGATGAGGGCTCGGGCTCTCGGGTTTGATCGATCGGCGGCTCGAGAGGAGGAAACGACGGTGGTGACTCGTGGAAAGGAGTAAACGGCGGCTGGGAGGGTTCGAGTGGTGGTTGCGGCGCACGGGTAGGCTCAGAGAGAGGCGACGGCGGCTCGGTTGCGGCTCGGAGGCTAGGGTTTGCGGTTTCGGAGAATAATTTCGACAGAGCTTCACTGCGGGTTTCGGGATGGTGCGTTTCTCGAGCTGAAGACGCGTTTAAATAGGAAGACGGAGACGCGGGGAACCCTAGGGTTTTCAGTTCTCCTAAACCGAGCCCTTCGGTTTGAGCCGAACCGGGTTGATTGACGCGGTTTAATCCCGATTTCGGGTCTGGGTCATTACAGTATGATAAACACAATTTCAAGTCAAAAAATAAAGATTGAAAAAGTCTTACTAAAAAATCATCTACCATGGTAAAACTTGAGGATAGTTATATACACGGAGAACACAAAACAAACACTACCTTTCAAGATAAATATATAAAGCTTCGAATCCACTGCATGATAGCAACCTTCAACGATGGCGAATTTTAGAGATCTAGAGGGCGAGTAGGTAGAACTATGTGAATGGTCGTTTCTCTTGTTCCAATGCAAAACATAATAGGTTTTTCCTGTAGGGAGAGAGATCGTCATCCAGAGGGAAGAAGAAGGATTGTAGCGCCGATGAAACTTAAATTGTGCCCGTCGGGAGCTCTAAGAAAACGAGAAGCCGAACAAGACATGTTTGGAATAAAACAGTTGTAAGCACATGGGAAGCAAAACAAATAATAAAAACAAGATCCAAAAGACACATAGGCGATCCAAGAAGCAACTCAAGTTGCCATGGACGGCGGATAATCTTTTCCAGAGGCATGAAGAGAGCTTGAGGCACCGACACAAAGAGAAAACAAATTACAAACACATAAAAGAGAAAAAAGGGAGGAGAAAGCGAAAAAGCGATTACGTCGACGAGCTAAAGAACTGTCGGCGTCGGAGACTAAAAGCATTTTCAACTTCACTCTATATTTTACTCAAAAATGGAGGTTGTAGTAAGAATTTACTCCAACTCTACTTCATTTAACTCTAAAATGAAGTAGACATTCTATTTTTGAAGTAAAACGAGTTAGTTTATATTTAAAGAATCCAATTGATTGCTTCTTTTTGGAGTAATAAATTGGAGCAATAAATTAGAGCAAAACAATATTTGAGATCTCAAGATGTATGGAGAAAATTTCGAAATTTCTCTAACCTATCTTCGTCATTATTATTTAACTGTTTATATGTGGCAGATTGTATAATACACATATTATGGTAAGTATAATTTCAAGTCAACACGTAAATATTGAAAAAATCTTACTAAAAAACATCAACCATGTTAAAATTTGGAGATAGTTATATACACGAGATCATAAAACAAATAGTTCCTATTGGTCGTTTCATTTGAGGATGCCTTAAAACCGACTTGAGATCTCGAGATGTGCAATTGGTAGAAAAATTCGAAATTGTTAAAATCCTATATTTTAAATGTTTACACAAGGCATATTGTTTGATATAAACATATTACAATAAGCAGAATTTGAAGTCAACAGATAAATATTGAAAAAAAAAATCAACCATGTTCAAACTTGGAGATAATTCTATACACAGAGAACACAAAACAAATAGTCCCATTCAAGACTATTATATTCTCGAATCAAAACTAGAAGATAAAATACAATATGTAACTTTGGTTTTTATTTTCTTGCCTTAGAATAAGTAAATATCATATTGATGAGATTTATTGAAAAATTAGCAAGTTTTGGTGCAGTAGCAACGGAGACTTTTGCAACTACCGCCTGAAGAACCTTCGCCAGTGCAAGCAGAGGCACAGTTCTTTGAGTTTAGACAAACTCCACTGAACTTTGTACTCGCTGTTTCACACGTTTTTGCTTCCACTGGACCCATTCCTTATATATATAATCACAAAACTATAATTAGTATACATATATACGTTGTTACTATAACCAAAATTACATAAAAAGTAACGACGATTTTTGTTTTCTTTAAAACAATTTTGTGGGTTTTAAAGAAATTTGGTGCTTTAATAATTCATAACGAAAAACAAAAAGAAAACATAGTTTAAATTTTACTATATTATTACTAATATGACGGAATATTGAATGTTTAATTTTAATGTAGGATGTATGGGCACTTTAAACATTACTTATATATATACCCAAAAGCACATATTTTCATATTATCAAAGAAATTATACGAACCTGCGGCAAAGAGGAGCATGATTGAGAGGAGAAGGACTGAGATCAGACGCAAAGAAAACTTCATTCTTTTGACAATTTTTGTAATGGGAATTAATTAAGGAGATGAAGAAGTAGAAGAAGATGTCTGTATAAATTTATAGTGATGAGTCTTTTTGAATTGGGTGAAGGTTTATTTTTGGTTTTACTAATAAAAATAAATAATTTAAGGCCTTTCAAAAAATAGAAAAAGAACGTGAACCACTTGAACCTTTGACAGGTCGTATTACAAGGCTGACCAATCAATTCAATATTAATCAAGTTAATTAAACCCTTATATTTGCCTTAATTTCTTCATTAAATCTTCCGTTACAAATTGTATTTCCCAAAATTGATTGATTTCTAAAAAAAGCTTTATTAAATTTGTTAATTTGGAGAGAATTTTGTGATTTGGAAAAGTCAATTAAAATCTTTAGTTATAAGAATTTTAAAAATCCAAGGTGTGTAGGAAGTATTTTGAAAGTTGTGTTTAATGAGTTAATTTGTTGAGAATCTATGTCTAGCAACTCTAGATAATTGAATCATAAAATCAACGAATACCAGATTTTTTGAATAACAATGAATTTTGAATAGACATTTAAAATCGTCAAATCAATAACACTAGATTTTATCAAGAATATTATAATCCATTAATGAATAACAAAATATTGTAAAAGTTTTAAAAATCTTCAAAAATACAACTATCAATAACCTCCCCCTCTTCTAAATTTCTTCATTAAATCTTCCCATATATAGCCACATTGACGAACTTGACTAAATTGCTTGTGTCCTCTACATGATATCTTCATAAGTTGATAAATTTCTTTTGATAAGAAGTTAATATCATTAGACAAATGAAGAGATTTTACAAAAAGGTAAATCTATAGATTTTTAATCCGGCCAAAAAAGATTAAAAAAAAACCGATGGATGTGTAAAGTAAAAGGAAAAAAGAGAAAAAGTTAGAAAATCAGAGTAGAAAAAATAAAAAATGGATAGTAATTGGCGTTACGTTTTCTCGTACGAAATCAAGAGGGATAAAGCAGACTATCTTTTTGCCTTGATATGAACACTTTCCGGCATAAAAGTACACTTAAGTGAAAAATGCTTAGGTGTCATTCATATAGGAGCTTCCAACATTAATCTTATAATTTGATTGGTTGAAAGATTTTGATTTATTTAATTCACCTCTAAAATAAATAAATAACCATAAACTATTTTAAATAACTTGCCAAACATCCTTCTCAAATCTAAAATTCTAAACCTAATTGTCAAACATTAAATTATTCAATTCATTGGATAATAGTAGTTATTTTATTGGAATTCAAAAAAATATTTCTCCGAAATTTACAAAATTTAAAAATGTTAGAAAAAAATAATTTTATAAAAGTGTTAGGATTTTTTTTGTCAAATGAATTTTAAAATTTTATAAAAATGTTAGGATTTTTTTTGTCAAATGAATTTTAAAAGGATTATAAAAGTTAAAATTCAAAAAAAAACAAAAAACAATTTCTCTGAATTTTAAAAGGATTATAAAACAATTTCTCCGAATTTTATAAAATTTATAAAAGTTAGAAAAAAATAAACAAAAAAAATTCCTAAGAAATTAAAATTGTTTATAAAGGTTGAAATTCAAAAAAAAAATTCTCCTAATTTTAAAAGGATTATATTAATATAAGATGATTTCTTATATTGTTAATTGGGAGAAAATTTTGTGTATTGGAAAAGTCAATTAAAATCTTTTTTTTCCAACCACACAATAATCAAAGGTTTTCCCTCAAATTGGGTGACCAATCTGGGGGGCGAGAGTCTACAAAAATAAAATCATTATCAAAAGATCGTGCTCCTTGCGCCAAAGTATCGACTAGTGTATTCGCCGTACGTGGAATAAGTGTCAAAGAGAAGTCAGGGAAGAGGTCTTAAACATATGATAATCTTGTAGTTGTGTATGGAAGGCTGGTCAGTCATCCGGTTGATTTATGATGTTTGTTAGTTTCGCACAGTCCGTTTGGAAAGCCTGACAGTCTATTCCTCGGTTGTGCAGCTCAGTCATCGCCCATAACAGAGCTTCCAACTCTGAATGCAGTGGTGACGAACTTCTGCGTTGGCCTTTAGCCCCCAGCAAGATTACTTCGTTGTCTGAATTCGTACAAAACCATCCAAGTCCAGAGGTGTGCTCAGATTGTTTCCAGGATCCATCTACTCGACAAGATAAGCCATCTATAACAATTGGTTCCACAAGTGATTGTTCCTCGTCAAGAGACGGAATGACTTGCGCTTCATGCCAAGCTATGGAATCCGTCTCTGCATTTCGGAGAATCTCATCGAAATCCGATTGTACCCCTTGGAAAATTTTTTTATTACGCGCTTTCCATATTAGCCACAAAATCCATGGTAATAGTGCATAGCGATCCCTATTAGAATTCCTCAACGGGGTCCGCCAAAAAAGATAATCCAAATTTGAGTATATAGAATCTGACGGGAAGGCCTGCCTCCGTTCGTGATCCTTGAAAGAATCCCAAACTTTCATAACCGAGGTACATTCGAAGAAAACATGATTAATTGTTTCCTCTGCGGATCCACATTGTTTACAGATGGTATCACAATGTA
>OVAN01001723.1:0-38473 GCA_900406275.1 Anastatica hierochuntica
GAAACCGTGCTATCGTAATGTGCTATCAATGCTCAGATTTTTTGTAGTGTCTGTTAGTAATGCATGACTAGAAATCGAGGGTCAACGGAACTTAGTCTCGAGGTTTCTAGTTCATAGGGCTCTGATGCTATGGAAGTAGATCAATTCTAGATTAGAATTTCAGTTCAAGACGGTTTTTAACCTCTTCCCTAATCTGTAGTTTAAGTCAACAATGAAATGTTTCCCTGAGAATACCCGATGCCCAACACTTCTTTGAATTGTTTACAACCTCGTCTGGTTGCTGCGTTTATTTGCTCTCTTGAATTCGATTTTTGTATCATCTCTACAAGACATCTTTTTAGCCTTAGCCCGCTGTTGGATCTTGATTCTTCGTGCTACCTTTGGTCTCTGTGGATTCAATCCTGAACCACTACAACGCACATCTGTGCGTTTGCAGTGTTATCTCGGGTGAAAACTTGAGCTATCAAAATACAATCACCCTAAAAATGTAAAAGAACTTTGGATTGAAAAAGAAGAGCTCTTGCAACATTAAGAATGTCTTGGTGTTTTCTTTCAACCACAAAATTTTGTTGTGGTGTATAGGGAAAAGAAAGTAATGAGTAATGCCTTTGGCTTTGAACAGATTTGTGAAAGAAAGTTCTGGTATAGGGAAAAGAAAGTAATGAGTAATGCCTTTGGCTTTGAACAGATTTGTGAAAGAAAGTTCTGGGAAATTGTCAGAACGAATAACTTTAACAGATATTTGGTATTATGTTTCTATATATTGAAGAAAATCAGGAAATATATGAGCAACCAAACTTTTATTTGACATCAAGTAAACCCAAGTTACCCGAGTACAATCATCCACAATGGTTAAGAAGTATTTGTATCCTTCTAATGTTTGGATATGAAATGGACTCCAAAAATCAATATGGACCAAATCAAAAGGATTTTGAGAAATACTATTAACAAAAGGGAATGACAATCGTATCTGTTTAGCTAAAGGACAGACAATACACATTGAATTATGATCTGTTTTGCCTGAAGAGAAATTTAAAATCTTGGAAAGAAGTTGAACCTTTTGATTTGAAGAGTGACCCAATCTCTGGTGCTACAACATATAAGGATATTTAGAGATAGGCTGAAGTTGAGAAATGAAAGCAGGAACAACAGACTCAAGGACATAAAGATTTTGATGAAGGTTACCCTTCCCAATCATTGAATCCTGAGTATACTCCTGTAAAAGAGGAGGGATTTGAGGAAACATATAGCACATATTTGAAGAAAAGAGAACAAATATGGATGTATTTCTAGTCAAAGCACTAATGCTTAGAAGATTAAACTTGAACTGAGGGACATAAAGGTCCATATGAATGGTTAAGTCCTGAGAAAGATGAACTGTTCCACAAAGGGTGACAGAAATAAGGGTTCCATCATGAATTGTTATTGAAGTGTTAGATTTGCTCATTTTAACAAAGAGAGTTAGATCAGAACAAACATGACAACCAGCCCCTGTATCTATTATCCATGATTGCTTTGTAAAAGTAAGATCTTTATCAATTCCCGAAGAAGAAATTATGTGGGTGGTACCTGAATAGGATGAAGTTTGAGGAATGATAAGAGGTTGAGGTTTGAATGTCGAGGCTGTTCCATTTGAGAGTTTGATTGTACTGCCAGAAACATGCGAAATATTGCTTAGAACTTCATTTGATTTGTGCAAAGCACTTAGAAACATTTGGACTTGATCTGTTGTGACATTCCCCAGATGTGCACCCTGTTGATCATCTATAGAAATATTACCACATTCCTTAATAACAATACTTGCAACATTCTCCTTTCTTGCAGGCCATACTTGTTGTTGTGGTTGTTGTTACGGCTTTACATAATTTTTTTGAGAAGGCTTATTGTACCCTAAATTTTTATATCTAGGAGGATATCCATGGAGCTTGTAACACCTGTTGACAATATGCCCAACAATGCCACAATGTCTGCAAATTGGTCTACCTTTCTATCTATAGCCATAAGCAGCAACTACTTGATCTGAAGATATCTCAATCTGAGAATTCTGAAATGCAGGGAATGTTGTTGATTGTCCTTGTTTCATAGATATTTGTCTTTATTCCTGTAATACCAGATTGAAAACCTTTGTTAGTGATGGTTTCAGCTCCATCATCAGAATCTGTCCCCTTGCAGCTGTGTAGGAATCACTTAATCCTGTTAAGAATTTGAGAACTCTAACCTTCTCATAGTGATTAGCAAGCTTCGTGAGATTTACACAATCATTGTGTCAACAACATCATGTATGAGGACTTTCTTGATTCTTGAGTTATTCCCAAAGTTACTTAAGTTTTGTATAATACTCACTGACACTTTGTGATCCTTGAAGCTCAGAGTATATTTGCTGTTTAATTTCAGTAGTTTGTGGTCCATCACTCTGCTTGAATTGGTCATGGTTATCAAGCCAGATTTTTCTTATTGTGTTAAGGTACATAACACTCTTGGCTATATGCTTATCAACAGCATTTACTATCCAAGTGCAAACTATGTTGTTGCATTTAGTCCAAGAAGCAAAATCCGGATGAGAAACATCTAATTCAGGATAGGTTCCATCTACAAATATAGCTTTGTTCCGAGCTCGTAGTGCCATTAGCATAGATCTACGCCATGTATTGAAGTTTCCTAAGCCAATGAGCTTTTCAGATACAAGAGATATACCAGCATGATTTGCGCTATGCACGTAGAGAGGATTTGAGTTTGAATCTTGTAGAGATGTTGTCAGAGTTGATCGAGATCCATAGTTTTCTTCAGCAAGATCTTGATGAGTCGAATTTAGTTGAGAAATCGTAATTAGCGCTGCGGAAGACAAGATCGGAGTATATTTCAATTTCGATAAAGAAGAAGATGAATTTGTGGCAGAATGAAAACAAATTTAAAGGTCGAAGATAAGATTCAAAAGAAAACAGAAGAATCTCCAATGATGTTTGAAGATTTTACATCAAATTGAAGCTCACGTTTTGCAAAATCTAGGTTATTGAGCTAGATTTAAGACGAAATCTGCAGAAATTGAGGCAAAATGAAGATGAATTTGAAGAAAACAAGATGAAATCACTTCGATTTTCTCAAAAAATCGCTTTGATACCATATTGGAAGTGAAAAATCGAGAGAAAATGTAAAAGTTTCTTTCTGATTATGAGTAAAGTTTGTTACAACCGAAAAGAAGTAAAATGTAATTCTTATATATTACTAACCAATGATCCAGTTTAATCATAACCAATCGGTATAAGTTTAATCCTAATATTTACTTAACTGTTTGAAGAGAGGAACAAGTGCAACTTTGGCAAGCTGTAATCAGGAGCTGTTTTTGGAACCTGTTGGAAAAATATGAAACTGTGGGATGTGGATGAGCTGGAATTATTTAATGATTTGTCACTAAAGATGGAGACGGGAAATTTAATATCTTGCAAATTAAGAAAAAAGACAATTTGAAAGATATGCTTTCGGAAAAAGGAAAACAAGAAGATCTCTAGTGATTAAGAGAGAGTTCTAGCACTACAAAAAAATTGTCATTGATAGCACATTGTTATAAAATGTTTTACTGAACTTCTATCGTAGATCACTTAGAAATTTTGTTATTATAGAACAACATTAGATAAACACTATGATATAGTTTTAGTAAGCGGGAAACTAAAATTAGTTTTTCTGCGACACACTTAGTGAAAATCCCTACTCTAATCACTTTTCCCTCTCTTTAATCGGGGTTTCCCTCTCTTTTCTCTCAGTTTTCCCTCTTTCTCTATTGAACACTAAGAAACCATCTCCACCACTTCTCCCATCTCCACCACTTCTCCCATCCGCCACATCTCTTCTATTCAAATCCGTGTCTCCATCTCGAAGGTATCGGAGCTCTAACTTTCGACATCTCTGTCGAAATTGAGCTCAAATCGAAGAGTTGTTTTCTTGCTCTGATTTCTTGGTTGCTTTGATTTCTTGTTTGTTTGGAGTTCTATTCATAACAACATTATCCTATGATTGTAAATTTATCGTTTTCTATTTACAGTTTAGGGATTCGATTTGTTAAAAATAATTTCTTATAAGTCTTTGTTTTGTTAAATGTTTCTTGGTTTATTTGTTTGGTATCATGGTTTGCATTCTTAATTTGTTTATCAGTGTGATTGATATCATTGTGGTTTGTCTCATATTGAAATAGCGAGTCTGTATATAGACAAAATTAGCTTGCTTCAATGTCAAGCACAAGTCTATTTCTGAAATGCAAGAGAAGCAAATTCATCTCCATGAAAGGGTTAATGAGTTACAGGTTGAACTTGCCTAAGTGAAAAACTAGGTAAGATAGTTATCTGTCAATACGTTAAGATAAGAGGTTATAACATAATAATAAGCTTTGTGTTGGGTTTTTGTTACAGAGAGAAGACAATGAAGTGGGTGAAAACTCGGCTGCAAGAGTAAGTCATATATATGAGATCAATGATTATTTACTATTTTACACTCTCACATTTTTACTCCTAACCATTTAACAGAGTGTGAGCAAGAGATCACAAAAGAGGTGTCTTCTAATTGATTGGGCTGATGAAGATGGGAATGTTGGTGAGGGTCGTATCCTTTCTTCTGACCCAGATGATATAGTGAATGATAGTCGATTAGGTTTTAAGGATGTTAACGTCTTGGTTGATGCTGCTATTGAACCTGAAGCATTCTTCTGGAAACCTACGAGTAACATGTGCACAATTAAGGAAGTTGTTGGTCACATTATTGCATGGCCTGAGAATAAATGTGCTGAACTTGGTCTGGGGCTTGAACCATAAGACATTGCACCACTGGAAAAGGTTTTTCTTTTGCATTATCACACTAATTAAGGTAATGATTTGGCCATGGATGAGATTGTTTCCTGAATGTGTTTTACAAGGCTCGAGAACAAAATCTCTCAACAAATGCAAACTACTGAATTTTTCTGATGATAGTGTAATTGTTGGTGAAGGCTGTTGGAAGACACAAGAAGCAAAAGCATTAGTTAATGGACTTCCTCTCGGACCTAAAGCAGTTAAAGTCTTTATGGATGTTGTACATGAACATGGAACATATTTATGGAGGCTTACGATGGATTTGGCATACCTTGAGGAATGCTTACACTCTTTTATATCATGGCCTGCTCGCAAAGTTGTCTTTAACAACCCACCAGAAGCAACAAGAGAACAATCTCCTACTCCAAACATTGCGTCTTCAGTAGGAGCCGCAAGAGAAACATGTATAAAAGTTGCATATGTAGGTTCTAAGTATCTTACTGAAAAAATGCAAAACCATCAACAACACCATCAACTACTATGAAAAGTCTCCAGCAACTAATCAGGTAATATTTTTGCTTAGTTTTTCAATCATCTTATTAATCTTTACGTTTTAAATTGTGTTTATTGCAAACGTGTCAGCTTAATCATGGATCTCAACCTAGAGTGCTTTTGGACATTGGTGAGACGAAACAAGTTGTTGCTGCAGCACATGTACATTAAACAGACCCAGATTAAATGGTCCACTTTGTACGCTTGGGTTTGGATGCAGCTAGAGTGTGGTTAGATACAGTTATCCTAGATGATGCAAAAGTTTGGAGGAAATCTTATTAGATAAATTGTTTGAAAGATGCACATGGTTCATTAATCGCATGGCCAATGGATAAATTGGTCATATTTTAAGTTGTTGTAAGTGTTGTACTTTGTGTTTTAAACATGCATATGTAATTGCTTAATTGATGAGAGTTTTTATCGTTGCAGCCTACAGGGAGAATGAAGAACTTTGGTCCAGACAATGACATAACTAGTTATAAGCTAGGCTAATGAACTTATGTATTATCTTATTTCTTATGACTTTGCTTTGTGTTTTCAAACTGCATCTGTAACCCTTATGTCTAATGACTTATGTATTTGCTACATATTTTATGAATGATAGTGTTTTGTTATGACGTTTCTATTTTGAAAAAATAATCGAAAACAACCAAATCATAACTCTCAGAAAAAGTAACAATAGCAAAAAAAAACAGTAATAATTGCAAATCATAGCATTTAAAATTTCCTACGAATTAAAGTATCATAAGACATTTCAAAGGTATAACAAAGTTTAGTATAACACTTATCAACAACAATTATCAAAATATGTGTTTGCTATTGTAGAAAGCCCTAGCAAGGCACGAAATATGTATCGTAATCAATTTGTAACAAAAATAAGTCATGTCATAGTTAAGTTAATAGCAGCAACTATTTATTGCTATCGTGTATGGACATCTCGTAGCGTCACATAAAAAAGCTATCGTAGGGAGGGGGGTACCTATGATGGTTGCAGATGACATAATGTTCATGAATTCGCTATCAAATATCTAATATAGCATATTTCCCACACTAACAATGTACATATTTCTTGTAGTGTAGGTTTGCTCAAACAAAACAAAAAGAAAGAACGAGAGAGAGTTTTTGGTTTTGCTATGAGGTCGGACAAGAGAGTAAAGAAAGATTTTTTAATCTACTTGAGAGCTTGTTATATTAGAAGAATCATAGGTGACGAGTATGTGTGCATTTTGTAAAACCAATCAAAAGGTTTGATTTGATTCTTAATAATAGGAAAACTCGGATATAGAGTTTTGGAATTGTGTGTACGAGTCGTTTGATTTTTCAAGCTGGAGTTGTTCATAGTTGTTTTGACGAACACTTACTTGCCATGCTCCTTTATTGTTTAGTGGAACGACCAATGGGAACCTGAGACTGTATATTCCCTCTGATAGCAAGATCAATCACTATGCCAATCCATAACAAAAAGTCCATGAGTAGTCAAAAACCGACCAAGCAGAAAGTCTTTACCTCTCAACTTAGCTCCTAAACTCCCAACATAAGCAACATCTCTCCGACTAGTCATTGCACCACGAGATATAACCATTGATTAGTGTACAGTTTGATCTTGCTTCCACGACCGAGATCGACAGAACAACGGCGGCACATGCTTTGGCGATTCCCTTTTGTCAAAAGATACTTATGCAAGACAAGGTTTGGTAATCGGATAATATGTCACTGCAATTATAAATTAGGTGGTCTATGAATTCGAGAGTGTAAATATTATAGGGAAGGTATTACTATAATATCATTTTATTTTTATGTTTACTTACCCGCTTGAACGATATAAATCTTTCCATGAAATCTCCAACTTCATGTTTGGTTTCAACATCATTTAAAAACCACTCAGATACTATTCAAAATTGAATGTCTACCTGTAGCTAGAATTAAACTTAGTTTATCATGCATTTCAAAAGTTGAAAGGTTATTCTTTTATAATGATTATGTCGAAAATTAAGATACACATAACATATCTAATCCCTAATTTTGGCAAGCCTCAAACTCATTATTTTTACGGATCAATGTTGTCAATTCATGATTCATAGAATTGGTTAACATGGTTACCTCACATAGTACAATCTAGCACAAATTTACTGAAAATAAAAAGAAACATATATATAATATTTATTTTGGTTTATTTAAACATTATATCCAACATAAACTAAAACAAGTTTCATAAATAAATTCACTCAGCGTCTCGCACTTAAAAAGTAATATCTTCCATGACCCCTCGATGATCCTATGATTATTTTGTATTCGGAGGGCCAACATTAGAGTTCTGGCCAATTACATCTGAAATAAAAAAAAATATTAGTTCATTAAAGTTTGTGAAAAATCATTTTGTATATTAATTAGTGTTAATTACATAGATTAACTCTAAAAAACTCATTAATAACTAATTTGACTCCTCTAGTGAGTGTATTACTCAATTAACTCTAGTTTTTTTTTTGCAAAATACCAAATATCTCATGATGTCAAAAAGGAAATTGTTATTAAAAATTAAATATTTTTTTACCCAATTAGTATTTTCTATTTCTTTCCATATATTCTATCAAATATTTTTTCATATATTCTCTAATCAAAAAATCGAAATTCTAGCCACTAAAATCTGCATCTTGGATTGTATTTTCCACAGTCGTCGAGTATCTTTTATTGTTCTTGTTCTCCTGAAATCATTTATTGTTTCGTCGTTATCTCCTTATGTCGTCTCTGTCGTCATCTCTTTTCGCCGTCTCCGTCATCATCTTCATCTTCTTCGTCAGTCTTCTGTTGTTTGTCCCTCTTAGTTGTTTGTGCTTCTTCTTCTCTTGGTGTTGTGATGTCTACTATGCAATGGTTTTTAGAAGAAAACGATTATTGTGTTTACTTTGTCGATAGATTCTCTAGATGATTTTGATTGTTAGTTCTTTGTCTTTGATTTGGTAAATTTTATGATTTTAGTGTCACAATCTTGTTCTTACTTAAGATTAACTTTAGTTTTTTTTTCAAATGGCTGCAGATTTTAAAAGGCTAGGGATTTCCTAGTCAATAAATGTTTATGTGACTCCATATTTTTTTAAAATTTAATACAATTGACTACAAATTTCTTTGTAGTTTCCACATATTTATTTAAGTCCTTTTGCAGATTTTTTATGAAATTATTTTTCAATGATTGTACTTTTTTTTCTGGACTGCAGACGTTTTAAATTGTAACACTATAGGCTACAAAGTTTCATTATGCAACCACATACTTATTAACAGATATTTTTTTCTTGCAGATTTTTTTGTTATATTTACAATATGACCACATCAACCAACATCAGGAGATAGCCAACATATGATCCCCTACCTCGTGGTGAAGAGATTAACAATCAACACATAACTAGTTCAGAATATAAATTGTTTATATATTTCTAGTTATGTTTATGGTATCAGAGATATCTGTCGCAAATTTTTAGACATCATTTTTTTTGTTGTTGCATATTTTTATACCTCATTTTGTTTGTTCTCGTAGATTTATTAACATTGTTATATTTGTCCTCGTAGATTTTAGATGCTCCACTTGTAACTTGAACTTGATGGGCATATATGTCTTGCATATTCAGAAGCGTAGTGTAAACGACTTTGTTATCATGAAATGTAGTTGAATGCGAGAAAATGAATTTGGTGAAAAGAAAATAAATCTATGACACATCTTAAATATCAGGAAGTAGTAAACAAATTTGCCGCCTTTATAGAAATATTATGTGACTTGTCAAAGAAAAAGTTGTGGCCTCATCCAACGACTAAGTAGCTAAAGTCTTCATCTTTAGAGTTTGTTCTGGTAGAGTCGTCATAATAACCAAATATAGAATCTTCTTCGTCGCCACTCTCTTCACTTTTTCTTCTAAAATTTTGATTTCATCTATGTTGTCAACTCCATTGTTGTTTGTAAGATTCACAACTTCATTGTGATCATCAATATCATCATCTTCCACTGGATTCGATTGAAAAACAACTATGTTCTGCACTTTCATGCACAACTAAAAGTATATGTTTCCTGATGATTTTCTTAAAGAACATGTAGCTCAGCTCAAGATCAACAATCCTCTTATCAAACCCATAATCCTCATACGTCATTCGAACAAAAATCATTATAACACGTGTTATCATTGCCTTGTAGGACTCGACAACCTCTTGTATTGTTAATGACGAAAAGCTATCTATGATTTTCGAGCATGCACATCCAAAAAAATAAGTAGAATTTGCTTCATGAAACTTTGGTCTCTGAATCTCGAGAGTAGAAACGCAGAGCAAAAAGGACGAAAGAAGAGAAAATAACGAAGCGTTGTAGAAATCGAGATTGAGGAAAATGAAATAAGAGAATAAAACCATAGAGAGATAAATAAGAAGATGGCGAAAACCTATAGAAGAAGACCACGACGATGATTACAAAGAAGAAGAAAAAAGACCACATCATGTAATGTAATTTAAGGTCTTTTGTCCTAAAATGTCACTAAACCAAAAAATTTGTTATTGCAACAAAAACATATACAACACCTTTAATATATCTGCGATAACAACTCTGAAACTGAACAGTCTTAATAAATCTGCCACAATAATTCTGAAACAAAGGCAAAAAACTTTGTGCCATTGTAGTTAGAGATAAGCTTGCGGCAATAGGACAACAATAAATATGCGGTCAAAGTAAAAAAACATGCGACAATTTGAAAATCTGTGATACGTATAATAAATATACTATCACCTATTGTCTTTTGTAATAAACATTTGTTATCAAACCGCAAATTTTTGTTTCAAAAATAATTACGTATCTTCATGAAATTAAATCTGCAATATTTTTGAAAATTAGAGATGAAAAATATGTGGAAAAAAATAAATATGTTGCGAGTGAAAAAATGTATGCGTAATTATTTAGTCAGCAATCATTGCATAAAGTCTGCTATATAATTTTTTGCGAAACAAGGTAACGCAAATAAAACTCTGTCACAACTATGCTGGAAAATCTGCCACATAAATTAAGTTGGTTGCTCAGAACTAAATATGCGGTTATTAAAAAAATCTGCGACTTCATGACTCATACAAATATGCGGATCAAATTATAAATATGCGAAAAAATATAAATATGCAATCGCAGATTTATCTAAAATCTGAAAATATAGTGCCATTTTCGGAAATAAACTCCATATTTTGCCAAAAAAGGAAAAAAAATTTTGCACCAAAAGTATTAATGGTAGTTTAGTAATAAAACTTTTACTGTCAAATAATTATAAGGCACTTTGGATATAAAAATTACTATAATAAGTCAAAAACCTTTCATGTTAATCTAGTAATTACTTGTTCTTTTGAGGCTATTATAGTTATCCTCCTTATTAATTATGAGAAAATAATTTAACCTTACCAATCAAATAATCGGTGTGGAAGTCCACATTGAGTATTGTATCAAAATCCAAATAACTAAGAAATTGATTATTGGATATCGAAGCGATTCCAAAAATCATACATCCGGTTTAAGAAAAAATCTTGAAAGGATGTTTAGTGATTGAATTATTGTTGATATGTTGGAAGAACTTTAAAATTTGATAGTCTCTTCCAAGGTCCATCATTGGTCATCCTATCTTCGAAAATGTTGAGAAACTCAGAACTAATGGTAGAATATATTTAGTCATCCTGTAAAAAAACAATTAATGTATTTACCTTAATTCATGTTAACATGAATCATCACATGAGATGTCTATCATTTATACTCATTATATTTATAATTATTCTAAGGGAGAATAATTGTAATAGCCTTAGAAAGACAAGTAATTACTAGATTAGTATGAAAGATTTTTGAGTTATTGTAGCTTCAAATATGTGCCTTTTCAATCATTTGACAGTAAAACCATATTACCAAACTACATTTAATAATTTTTCGGTGCAAGAAATTGTTTCCATTTTAAACAAAAAACTGAATTTGTTTCCGAAAACGGAACTACATTTTCAGACTTTAGATCAATTTGTGGTTGCAGATTAGTTTTTATCTACAAATTTATTTTTTGATTTGCAGATTTGTACAAGTCAAGAAGTCTCATATTTTACTAATTATCACAGATTTAGATTTGAGAAACATATTTAATATCCATGGCAAAGTTTTAAACATAGTTATAGCAAGTTTTATTTGTGCTATTTTTTCGCAAAAGATTATGTTGCAGACTATTTTTTAAAATCGTTGCCTTAAGAATTATCGCAAACTTGATCATGGCTCACAATGCGATCATCAACCCAAATGATGTTGTGCATCCTCTATTTATTGTGAACATGGTTGGAGTCATTGAACTCTCTTCTCTAATCTTTTGGTCACTTACCACAAATTTATTATTTATGATCTCAGATTTGTCAAAAATAAAGCGTATTTAATTTCTAATAGATTTTTAAATTATGGCAAGTTTTTTCCTATAATGACATATTTATTACTGTCCATATGTCGCATGCTTATCTCTAACTAGAATAACACAAAATATTTTTGCCTTTTTCAGACTTTTTGTTGCAAGTTTGTTAAGGCTCTTCAGTTTCAAATTTGTTATTGCATTTATATTAAAGGTGTCGCAGATTTTGTTTACCGCACCAACAAATTTTCGAGTTAAATGATGTTTTAGGACAAAAAAACCTAAAGATAACAAATTTATGCATCACCCGTCGATACATTCTTCTTCCCTTTAGCTTTTTGACATCAACTTTTAAATCTCTCTCTCGTTTTATACTCTTATTTCATTTTTTTCAATCCTGATTTTTACTTCGCTTTAATTTTATTCTCTTTATTTATTTTCCTCTACATTTATACGCTTGAAATTTAGTTACCCAAGTTTCATGGAGCATATCATACTCGCTTTTTTGATGCTCGAAAATCATGGATGGATTTTTATTGTTGACAATATAAGAGATTATCGAGTCCTTCAAGGTAATGGTGAATCATGTTATGATGATTTTGTTCGAATGGTGTATGAGGATTTTGGATTTGATAAGAACATTGTTGATCTAGAGTTGAGTTATAAGTTCTCTAAGAAGACCCTCCATAAATTACCTTCTGATACACCTCTTGCAATTATCGCTAATGGTAAACAATTTCAAGTTATTTTGGGTGAATCGAAAACATATACTTTTCGCTTGTTCGTGGAAGTGAAGAAAAATCAGCAGGACAAACGATTCAGTGGAAGACGAAGATCTTGTTGATCGCAACAAGATACAAATCTTCCAAACGACATTGGAGTTGAAAATATGGAAGAAACAGATGAAGATAGTGAGGGGGAAGAAGAATCTATTTTCAATTATTGCGATGATTCTGGCGGAAAAAAATCTGGCAACGAAAATTTTAGCTCCTATGGTCACCATATTAAGAAAAAGATGAGATGGCGAAAAATTGCCTGTAAAAAAATAGCGTATGATATTTTCGTAAAACAACCTAAGGACGATGATGATTCTGGTAAGTTGGAATTGTCTTCTTTAGACATAGCCGTCAGACAAGTTTTCAAAACAAAAGAAGATTTGGAAGCAAGGTTAAAAATCTTGACAGTCATACAGAAATTTGACTACTATGTAGATAGATAAGCACCTTAGTTGTTGGGTGTCAAGTGTTGGGTAAAGGACTTCAGTTGGAAGGTGCGAGCTACACTTGTAAGAGATTTCCCGAGATTCCACATAAAGGTTTATGTTCGAGAGCATACATGTTCAATTATTGAACGTTCATCATGTGCATGACTAGCAACTCCATAGATACTTGATAGATTGTACAAGAATTTTATAGGTGGCTTTGGCTAGCTGTATTACCTTCTCATGTTGTCGATGCATTGAATAAACGATTTCAAATAAAGGTATGTCACCGCAAATTTGTTTCGAATTTGGTTTTTTAAAAATACTTGTATATATGTTGTTGTATATTTATTGTCATCTTCTTTCTTGTAGTTGCATATTTATTTCTTTCAATTGTTTCCTACAGATGGAATATTGGAAGGCCTACCGTACTTTACGATGTGCTAGTGAGCCATTTAGAGTTACTCCCAAGAGTAGGTATGAGGAACTACCTAAATACTTGTACATGATCCGGAGTGCTAATCTAGGAACACAAACATGATGTCGGCATGTATAACATATTCAAGTCTATGTTTACATCCTTTGCAGCAAGCATAAAAGGCTTTCTATACATGCATAAAATGGTTATCGTTGATGATACTTACTTAAAAGGATAATAGAAAGGGACACTACTTACCGCAACTACTTAGAATGACAATTTTCAGATATTTCCTATTGCATTTGGCGTGGTCGATACAAAAAATGATTAATCGTGGGAATGGTTCTTCAAAAAGATTAGTTTTGATATACTAGATAATGAAAGCCTTGCCATTATTTTTGACAGGCACAAATCTTTCGGAAAAGCTATTCAAAGGGTGAAATCCTAAAAATAGTCGAAGAATATGCACATATCATTTGTACAAGAATTTATTGGTTCACTTCAGAAAAAAAGAGGCATTCAATTTGATTAAGAAGGCCGCGAATGCACTCATGATTGTTTACTTTGATACCATCTTCCATCAAATTGTGGCGGTCAATCCATTACTTTATAGTTACCTAGACAAAGCAAATGTTCGGTTATGGACACGTGTGCATTTTCCTAGTGATAAATACAACTTTAATACATGTAACATTTCAGATTCAATTAGGTTTTGTCACACTCTAGATCTTTGTCTATATTTCATCTCCTAGAGGAAATCTGGCCTATGATGACTAGATGGCTTTCAGACCGAAGGAGTGATGCGTTGAAGATGAATACTTCTCTCACCCGTGAAGTAAAAAAATATTGTAGGTGAACTATTTTCTCCTTAGTCTACACCTTTTTTTACTGTGTCCACAATTTTTTAATATGTCCACATATTTATTTAATATGTGCCGCATATTTACTATCATGTTGCTAATTGTCTTACTTTTGGATTTCATCACATTCGATTACGTTCTATGAAAACAGAGCCGCCTGGACTATACAAAGCTTGTGACTGTGCAAGACATAGATGTCGATCAGATTTATGTTACAAGTGGAGCATCATTCCATGTGGTTAATTTGAGGACAAAGAAGTGAACGTGCCACATATTTGACTTGAAGAAACTTTCATATGAGCACGCTTTAGCATCATGCGAGAGTAAGAAAATCTCTCAGATTCCATTATGTCATCACTACTACCACCAAAACAGCTTGTCCAACGCGTACTCGAAAGCCATAATGCCGATGGATTATTCTCTCATGATACCTGCAAATGTTGTGGATCAGATTTGTCTACAGCTGAATGTTTGCCAACCACTAAGATGACCGAAAAAGTCCAGAAACAATTCTATTTTGGAGAAATTTTTGGCGAAGAAAAGACTAAGAGCCTAAAACATATGTGGTAACTGTAAGTTACCAGTTCATAATCGTGCAACATGTACTATGTAGAGTTTGAATTTTATTGCTTTTCATCGTATTGGACTGATTTCAAAACATTTTTGTTGTCTGATTTTTTGTTTAAAATTTCAATGTTCAATAATATGAGAGAACACTTTAAGTCAGTGTTACCATATAAAACTGTTAAAAAATATGCGAAAATATATGAAAACCGTAAAAATGAATATGTGTGAACTGTTAAAAAATATGCGATAACATATGAGAGCCATAAAAACGAATCTGCGTGAACATACGATCTACAAGAACATAGTAGGGCACTTAAAAAATCTGTGATAACATCTTAAAATCTGCTAACAGAAAATCATTGTCTAGAAAACCTGTGAGTTGTTTAACATTAGGACACCATATCAAGGTCCTAAAGTCAGAGAGTTACAAGTCAACCAAAAAACCATTGAGAGTGCTTGTGAAACTTAACCATAAATCTATGTTTGACACCATACTAAATAATATTCTACATACCAGTTACATGAGGGTTCTTAATCTCTTTAACGCGGGGAAGTGGATCTGACATAGTTGGTCTAAGTGGCTCTGCAACTTCATCAAATATCTCTGTTGCAAGCTTCACTCGAATATCTTGAATAATGTTGTTCGAAAATCCTCCAAATTTGACACCAAAAGCTAGACATTTGTCATACTTCACAACAAACACACCACAATCTCCTGGATTTTTGTTCAATGGAACATCCCGAATCACTTTTTTTTGACATCAAGTTGTGTAGTTCTTCTTATTTATGTGATTTGAGACAGTAAATCTGCAGTAGAAGCTAAATAAATATGAAGCCAAGTAACAATAAATCTGTAACTAAGTAACAATATATATGTACTGAATTCTTAATAAATATATAGAAAGTAGAAAATTAAACTGCAGCAAGTTTCACTTACCCTATTTTCTAGCCATCCGTATTTTTCGTTAGGCTAGTCCTCCATTGGTGTAATAATATTCCCGTAGAATTGCATAGATGCATTACTGCTTGCAAGTGGTTGATCACTTCGAAATAAAATAAACATTGTTAGGTACAATTGAGTATCAAGGTTAATAAAAAATATATAAGAGAATCGGCTTACTCATCAGGAGTAAGGTATTCTATAAGCTTTTACATGTTTCTCTTCGTTGAGAGGTTCAAACGGATTGTAAATCCACTTAGAAGGAGTGACACTGATTATGTGCTTCACTGTTGAATTTCTAAGAAAAGTCATTTTTTTGACTTTTAGCAAGTTTTGGAACTCGCTTTGGTTCGGGGCCTGTTCAACATCTTTCGGGTTTGGAGCTTTGTTTGACAATGTTTCCATTGAACTTGACATCTTCTTCAGATTTGGCACTCGACTTGGTGAGATATTTCTTCAATATCACTTCCCTGAGGGGTGTTTGATGCTTCTTATTCTTCTTAAAAACCTTCCGAGCTTATTTCTTAACTGCAACTGCTTTAGTTTGATATTCTTTCACATTATTCACCGCTTGTACCACAAGAATCTCTTTATGCGAGGTTTGTTTCACCTCCACAAGCCATGACTATAATAAATAAGTAAAATGTAATTAAATTTGCGATAAAAACACATAAATCTGCGATGAAATGCAAATAAATATGTGGTAACTTGACTCTAATCGGTGCTTTGCTTTTTTGCTTCGTCATCAACATTTTCATTTTTAGACTTCAAGGCATCGCAAGGATTTTGGCTTTCCATCTTATAAACATGCTTTTATAATGCATTCATCTCCTTGCCCAGCTTTGCGTCCAAAATTTTTAACTTCACATCGATTTTTGTATCTAATTTGCCTCCAAACCATCGATCTGTTTGCACATATTATTATCCATGCTCTCAATTTTGTTAACAAGTGTTTCCATCATCTTGATAAGTCCAACTTTAATGACATTTTCAATGTGTCCATATTCCTAGTTAGGCAAAATAATAGAAACATGATTGAGGATAATTCGATATTTTTCATAATATAAAAATGTAAACAAATAACCTTTGGACGATTTTTGATTAATATCTTCTTCCTACTCGACTCCAAACACCTGACATCCTCCTCTAACTCATCTTCAACCTCGGAGTCTTCTTATCTCTTCTTATTCTTCTTTTTATACTTCGAAGGTTCATCATCTTCATTCTTCACATCCACAATTTTTTTCCCTTATTAGGTGTCTTGGAAGATGGCACTTATAAGATTTAGTGGAATTCTTTTGCTTCTTAAACATGCCACCTTGATTTTTTTTTTGAGTTTTCCCTCGTTATCTTCGTCCTAAGCAGTAACGCATAGTTGGTCGTTGATGATATCTTTAATCAAGCTATCTAACAGAGGGTCCTTGTTGTCATCTTTGTCACTCCAGAATGGATACATATTATCTTCGGTGACCGGAACCATATGCTTGATCGGAAGCTACAAAAAAAACTAAACAGTTTTTAAAATAGATACGAAAACTGTATACACTAATTTGCTACAACTAGATGATAAATCTGCAACTTGTAACTAAATATGCCATCAACAGAAAATAAATCCGCACAACTAAATAATAAATCTACAACTCGTAACCAAATATGCGACAACTAGATGATATATCTGCAATAAGTAATTAAATCTGTAAATAGACTTTTCATCAACAGAAAGTAAATCTGTCACAACTAAATGATAATTTTGCAACACGTAAATAAATTTGCGACCAATTATTAATAAATCTAATAAAACACATTGCATGATCTTGTGAATACCTTTCCATCATTCTCATATATTGCCTTCTTAATTAGTTGTTTCATTTGTAGCCGAGACAGAGAGGACTGCCAATTGAGCAATGAAACCTTTGTGTTTTCTCTCTTAAACCCCACTTCACGTCATAAATAAGGAATACTCCCATAAATTCATATCAATAAAACATGATCACACCCTTGAAGAGTGGTAGCTTCTCTCATGAGATCAATGGCCTTTATCGAATCTATAAGGGAATTAAAACCGCCTGACCCCATGAGTAGCTTTCAAAAGCATCCAAATCAAGTACTTGTTTTGTACTTTCAAAAAGAATCTGACATTCATGATGTATGACATGTATTCCTATGGATTGAATGCATAACCTACCAACCATAATCTTCTTTTAAAACTCTAAGCTTGCAACAATCCATAACCTCTTCCAACTCCAAAGAGGTCGGCCCCGTTAACATGCTAACACCTAGCTCTATCTAAAAATTATTGTGTTAAACATCCCACTTGTCTTGCTCATTTATTAGTTCACAATTAAGTCGATTGATTTCCTTGAGTTCATTCAAAGAGAACCTTATTGGTTGACCGTCGATCAAAGACTAAATCTCGTGCCTGTTATTGACTTTCAACGAATGTATGAGAAAGTAATGATTTCTTCAACTAGCACATGTAAGTTGCAGTTCAGATAGCTTAAGAAACACACCAACACTTGATTTCTTCAAATACTCCAACACGTCTTCGCCTAATCCTTCTCTCATGATCCCAAATCTTTTCATGAAGCAGTTGTGGTTCATACGATTATTTTGAATTGCAACTTCTCCTTCTATGTTAAGCCGTGATGGGTAGTTTCTAATGCTGGTCGATGAGGCCATACCGTAAACAAATATGCGGGTATAGGAAAAACAATTACTAAGTTTGTCGCAGAGTTATGAAATCTGCAATGAAATCAAATAAATATGTAGTCATATGTAGTTACAATGAACAAACAACATTGGTTGAGAAAAACATTTGAAGTATCTTGGAAAAAAATCAGCAAACGGGCTTAATGGAAACAAATTTGTAGCATCTTGAAAACAAATTTGTAACAGTAAAACCAAAAACATCCAAAATCGAGAGTTAAACTAAGAACAAAAGAAAAACAATCTACATGCAAAATCAATCAAAAGCAAACAACAAACTAAAAGGATTAATCGATATGCAAGATTGGACAGTTATAGAATAATTAACAAACAATCAATCGATATATGAACAAGGGAGAAAACACTCACCAAGGAGATGATGAAGATGGTGATGAAGATAGCGGCATAGAAGATGACAAAGATAGATGTTTCACCGACGAAGATGGATGATCTGTGGCTGAGATTAAGTGTTTCGTGGCGGATGTTTCCGATATAGTGACCGAAGAAGATGATGGAGATAGAGGTTTCGCGGTGGATGTTACCGAGATGGTGACCGAGAATGTGACGGGAACACCTGACTCTCGCCGATTTCGGGACAGTGACGGCGAAGGAAATCGACAGCGCTACCAACGACAGAGGAGGTCGCCGATGCCAATGTTATATGAGAAAGAGAGAGGTTACGATTTAGAAGAATTTGATCTCTTGGGTTATGATTTTTTTTCTTTACGTCTCTAGAGGTTAGGATTTTAGATTTTCGGTTTTGATAATCTATTTAGGGAACAAAATATATCATTTAATATATTATGGAAATTTAAAAGACAACAAAGATATATGGTAAATTTTAATTTTAAATGGCAATTTTGATAATTTGTTGTGATTTTGGATTTATTGTCTTTTTTAGTTGAGTAATTCATGTATTAGAGGAGTCAAATGCGTTATTTTTATGTTTTTGAGAGTTAGTCTAGGTAAGTTGCCCTTATTCTAATGAACGTAAGACAAAATTTGCTCATGCACTACGTGGAAATCAACATGTAGAAGAAAATAATTGCTTGAAACTAAATTACAGTTATGTTTTTTTACATAACTAAATTAGGAAAATTCTATTATTTAGGATTTGGGATTATCAAATAAAAATAATAAAAAATATTGGGAGTTTTTGCTTAAAAATTTCTCACTCATATACAAAAAAGAGTAAACGAAAGAGAAAATAAGAAATTAAATGGTATTTGATACCTAAATAATGATTATTTTTTTTTACAATGAACCTATCTATTTAAAAAATAAAGGTGATGTATTCGAATTTTATGAGTTTTTACTAATATTTTATTCGAGAAAAATGGTGTTTTGATATGTATTTGGTTTTTTTTGAGTCTTTTGGTGTTTTTGGTGTTTTTACAGGTTTTAGGTTGCTTTGGAGAGAAACAGAACAATTTGGGCCAAAAACGGATATTTGGAATACAAAATCATGCTAAAGTGTCAGAAGTTTGGTCTTGATTGACAAACTTTCCACCTTTGGATCGAGGTGAAAATTTTACACAACATATCCACAAGAGTTATCTTTAATTTGAAGGCAATTTTAAGGCAATCCAACGGTGCGATTGAAAGTTATGGTCATTTTACTGAACACCTGTCATGCTGGCAACGAGGAGACAAATGCACAGAAATAAGTATCCTGGCAGAAGGACAGAGATCGATCGATCTTTAGACAAGGATCGATCGATCCATATCTTGACGCGACCAAAATTACTTATTTTGAACAAGAATCAAAGATTGAAGACCCATATTACATATAAAAACACCCAGACTCGTTTTTAGGTATTATTATGCTATTTTTGAGACTTTAAGCCTCCTTTGAGAGCTTTGTAATCTAAGGGAGAAGATCTCTCATCCGTACTTTGAATTGGAGAGGATTTCTGAACCCTCTTAATATATTCTATTCAATGACATGATGTTTCTCATTGATTTGTCTTGTGATTGTTCTTTGAATATGAGTGAGTAGTTCTGTTATTGGGTTTAGGGTGTCTCATTAGGGGTTTTCATGATTTTTCATTGTTAGGTTGTTAGATTGGGAAATTCTCTATTAGATCTTCGTTTATCACTATGTTTAATGCTGAAATTGGATTCGTGACCTAGTTTCTTATCTTAGGATTTTCAATACACCGAAAGTGATTTCTTAAATGCATGATTTGTGTTAAACGAGCAAAGTGTCTTTAGCCAACGGAAGTTGATGTTATTGCGCTTTGTGAACTTATCAAACCTGAATCTAATGCATGTTTAGAATCTGAAATTCAATGAAAGTTAGACTCTAGGATTCTATAACATAGGGAATTAGCGCTATGGAAGTAGGTTGGTTATAAATTATTGATTTGAGTTCTAGATGGTTCTTAATTTTATTTCCCTGTTAATTAATATGACTATGATGATGACTTGAATTCCTTGAGAAAACCATGTGGCCAATGTTTTCCTGATTGATTTACAACTCGATTTTCTGCTTTTATTTCTTTTCTTTTGATTTTAGCATCACCAACAATCTATTCTCTTTCGCTTTAGCCCGTGTTTGATTTATAGCTTTTCGTGTGATCATTGATCTCTGTGAATTCGATCTCGAACTACTACAACGTGCTTAACTGTACGCTTGCAGTGATTTCTTGGGTGAAAACCTGAGTTATCAAAAGGTAAAAACAATAGGTAAAAAGCAAAGACATAACTTGCGTATTTGAAAAAAGAAATTTAAATATACAAAATTCATAAAATAAAATAGATATGGTAATGGCAATCTAACAATTATGGTTGAAATTTTGGAAAACTATTTGAACAACGGTCAAACTCGAGATAGAGACAGAGTGGAACGATCAATAAGTAGTTTCATTTCTTCTTCTTTTATGTCTTTAGTGGAACACAATCTCCACCACGATGTGATTGGGGAAAATAAAATGAAAAATATTTTACGTATATAAATAGTGGAGGTTTCATGATATTCTACAATTTCGCGTAACAAATCCTTACTAAATAACCAAATTTTTGAATGTCTAACACAAGTGTGATAATGACTAAAATACTACGACGAGCTATTCATGATATTAATTTGGGGATAAATGATATGCCAGAGCTAGTCGATGTTTACCCTGAAGAAATTTCTGTCAACCAATTTTCCTTGATGAGTAGTCCACTGGTGCCAAAGAAGCAAACATGTGCATGATCAATTCGGCATTGCCTCATAGGTGGGGATTGTTGGATGATATTTCAGAAAGAGTCATGGAATAAAGGCAATTTTAGTTTTTCTCTCCCTCTAAGGCTCTTATGCAATCAGTTTTCATTAGAGGACCATTGGTAGTCAATAACCAAATGATGATTCTCCATACCTTGCAACAGGGAATGAACGAATTTCATTTAAATTTCATTCCATTTTGGGTTTCAAAATTTGTGGTATCCCATTATGGTTTTTGATGCAAGATGTGATTGATACAATTTCTGGAAGATTAGGGCATGTTGTGGAGATTGATTTCGACCCGGTAACAGTTGCATGAGTGGAGTTTGTTCGGATCAAGATTATGTGGCATATGGACCATCCATTAATGTTTCAAAAGCAATTTCAATTCTCTATTGGTGTCAACACATTGTTAAATTTTAAGTATGAGAAGCGTAGGAGATTTTGTTAGATATATATGAAAGAGGAGTGTTGGGACAGAATAGACATGTTGGAACAAACAGAGAAGGCTTGAGAAAAAGGAAAGTCATGATTCGTTTTGTTTCATGTGGGCGTAGTTTCATAAGGAAACCCAAATTAAGGAGGTTAGGGTTTTCACCCTTGAGGAGTTTAAATAAGACGCAGCTGTCAAAAGGAAAAGATATACGTCTACGTTTTATTGTAAAAAAACACATGGATGTGTGTGATATCGTCGTACTATACAACATGATAAAGATCTATTTGTTGGTAGTTTGTGTTGAAGTTCTACACTCGTCATAAAAGACAATGGGCGGCATTTTTTTTTCATTGTAATTCTAGGAAAGAGTGGTGGATATCATATAGCAATTATAAGTTGCGGTCTTTTCTAGTGAATGAAGTCTGGACATGATCACGGGGATGTAGGAAAATCGAACCCCGTTAACAAAGCTTTGTGTGTCTTTTTATTTTGTGCGCTCGAATGTTTTACTTTTTCATCAAGCTTGAAAATAGGTAGATATAACTTTGAATCTGATTTTTCAATTGGTATCAGAGCGGGTTCCCGATAGAGATCTAGTCTTGTTTCAGGTATGATATTGATTTGAGCCTAAAGAAAGATTTATGAAGATGATGAGAAATAAATGAGCTCATGTACGTCCCGTAGTATGAAGAGGAGAAAAACTCATAGCTGATAGTAGAAGATCAATGGAATTAATACGAAACAATATTGCAGAAAGGTTGGTCGAACATAAACGATTTGTTCCAACAAGATCTAAAGTAGAATAAGAATCAGAGATGAGATGAAAGTTGTTCAAACATGATGATAGTAAAATATCTTTAAGCACGTATGAAGTGTGAGTTTTCACTAAGTTTTTGAAGAAAGCAGGGGGATACTTTGAAGATTCCTATCGAGCCTGTGATGATCAATCATCAAGGGAGAGTTTTCAGATGTTCAAGAGTGATAAGCTTGAGTTGTAAAACTCAGTGAAAAAGGAGGAGATTGAAAGTGTATGTTGGAACAGAAGAGACATGTTGGAACAAACAGAGAAGGCTTGCGAAAAGGAAAAGTCATGATTCTTTTTGTTTCATGTGGGCGTAGTTTCATAAGGAAGCCCAAATTAAGAAGGTTAGGGTTTTCACCCTTGAGGAGTTTAGATAAGATGCAACTGTCGAAAGAAAAAGATACACGTCTAAAGTTTTATTTTAAAAAAACACATAGATGTGTGTGACGTCGTCTTACTATATAATATTATGAAGATCTATTTGTTGGTGGTTTGTGTTGAACATCTACACTCGTCATAAAAGATAATGGGTGGTAATTTTCTTTTTTCATTGTAATTCTAGGAAAGAGTGGTGGATGCCATATAGCATTTGTAGGTTGCGATCTTTTCTAGTGAATGAAGTCAGGACATGGCCCCAGGAATGTAAGGAAACAAAATCACGTTAACAAAGCTTTGTGTCATTTTATTTTGCGCACTCGATCGTTTTAATTTCTCATCAAGCTCGAACATACACAGAGTTAACCTCGAATGTGATATTTCAATGTAGTATGCTAACTCATGACACATGAGACTGTCTTATTCCTTTTGGACCTAGAGAACAAGGAGATGCACCATAACGTAACATAGATGATGACGAATTGAAACCAGAAGATGATGGGGCTAACCAATAGGAAAATCATGATCAATATGGAGAAAGGATTGAGGATGTACCTAGAATTTTTGAAGATGAGATGATGGAATATTCAATGGAAAGGATCCAACACGAAGCTATAAACTTGGGTGTGATTAATGATCACGCTCTACCATAGAAAAATATATTGGTGAAACCTCAGAAATTGCTATTTATAAAATAGCTAGTTGCAGATTGTGAAGCTGTTGATGGTCTGACCATTGAAAGAGCGAGAGATGCTACCATTCTAGACATATAGGATGACGATGACCATGAGGTACTTCATTTGAAAGATTGTCTTTGCTCCGAGATATAGCTCAACAATACATGAGCTTCTTACGTGAAGAAAATGTTGTTTATACTCTAGCATCATGTTATGTTGTTCCCTACCTTAATCATGATTTTAGTTTTTTTTTTCTCAATGATTGTGAATGTAGGAAGCAAAAGATTAAGGATAAAGGAGATCCAAAGGATGAGCGCAAATGCTCCTCGTCGCAAGTGCTCTATCAACCGGATGCATTGCAAAAGCTGCGAGAGACCTATGCTAAGGTTGATGTCGAACCTCCACATCCACATATCAGAGGCACGGTAGGGCCAAATCGAAGTTGAAGTTTGAAACTATTAAAACTTAGAGCAAAGTCTCATAGTTCTACGTGTAAATTAATTGGAGCGTGTGTATATCCCAAAAACGTTTCTAGTGGAGAAAAAACAACAAGATAACTATGTCGTATTTTTGAGTGTGCTTATGGTTCAAAAAAAATGGTTTAAACAGATTTTGTTTATAACTTTTTTTCATTTTGTTGGCGTATGTAGTTTCAGCTTCTTTTTAATTAAAAAATTAGTGCAAATTATACAGAAATATCAATAAATTAACTATAAACCTCTCATTAGTTAATTTTCCAAACCCCCTACAAATTGATTTTTCCTATTTTATTCTTATTTCCTTATAAAAAAATTTTGTTTTGTAAAATCTCAAATATTACATATATTATTTTTTCTCCCATAAAGTTAAATAATCATTTTCCTCTGGTTATTGCCATAATTCATCCAAAATCATAAGTAGCATAGTACGTTACTAAAAATATATAAATATCATTTTAAGATTTACATATTTCAAGTTCTATCTCGAAGGCCATAGATACCATTTTTTAGACGTTAATACTAATAGGATAATAATCTCCGGGTTAGAGAGTACCTCTACTGGTTATGAGGAGCTCTTTTTTTTGGCACAAAAGGTTTTTCTATTACTCAAATGACTTGCGGTGATGCAGCAAGCCACACCGGAATAGAACAACCCACAAACGAAAAAATAGAAGACTAGAGTCTAGTTAACCTAGCTAAAAGGTCTGCTTTTGAATTTGACACCCATGGAACATAAGTTAACTTGAAAGACGAAAAAGCACTCTTCGCTCTCTCAAACTCTTGTAGATCTGTCGCAAAAGCTAGCCAGTCATTGGGCTTCGCAATCATGCTAATAACATCCATATTGTCAGTGCCAAACTCGTGAACCTCCAAATGAGCCGTCATGCTCTGCATCACCCAAATCAAAGCTTCTAACTCTGAGTGGAGAGAGAACATTCGCCAAAATTGATTGCGAGAACCCAACATAGTGCATTCTCCATTGACTCCAAACAAAGACCAGCCCATCTCACTATGAATGTTCGATACCTTCCAAGAGCCATCAACCAGGCAGATGTTACACAAACATAAGGTTTGCGTACTTTTGTCCTGCGTCTCTAGGGAGGTCGGAAAATCACGAGCCGCCTCCCAAGCTCGCCATTCAGAGATAGTACGACTAAGAAGGTCTGGAGCCTCTCTTGTAATCCCCTGGAAGAGTTTCTCGTTGCGTGCCTTCCATATAAACCACAGGATCCACGGGTAGGACTCATGTTCATCCATGAGCTGGCTATCAGTTCGCTAGAAAAGATAAGCCAAATTGCTATAAACGCTAGATGTTGGGAAAACGCATGGTCGTAACAATGAAAGAACTAAAGCCCACACCTGAATCGCGGAAGGACACTCAAAAAATGTGTGAAAATAGATTCCTCAGGAGTTCCACAACGTGGACAAAGGTCCACACAATTCATCCCTCGCTGCACCAAATTATGAGTCACAACCATGTAACCAGACAACATTTGCCACATAAGACAGCGAATCTTGTGCGAAGCATCCACCATCCATACAAAGCTCTTCAGGGCATTGAGACTTGGTTGTCCAACTCCCATTTCCTCCAAAGATATAGCACGCGCAACCTTGTAGCCAGAACAGACTGTATACTGCCCAGATTTAGTGAACTGCCAGCAAAACTCATCCCTGTGAAAAGATTGTGCAATAGGCAAACTCCTGATGATGGGAATATCTTCTGGCTCCACAAACTATTCTAACTTCTGGATGTCCCATTGCTTCGAATCCCTAACAATAAAATCATTGACAACCATCAACAGATCTGCCACTGGGATGCATGCCCTTGTCGGCCTAGCAGGGCTAGTCGGGATTCAAGGATCCTCCCACATACTAGTCATAAGACAAGAGAAAATCTTCTTACGAAACCCACGTAAGAGCAAAGGCTTGGAAGCTAGAATGCTCCGCCATCCATAAGAAAGACTATCCAACTCAGGGGATCAGGGGATTGTAGTAGAGAAGAAGACTTAAAGTATCGGCCTCTAAGGATCCTTGCAAGAAGAGAGTGCGAGAATCTAATGAGATGCCACAACTGTTTAGCGAAGAGAGCCAAATTAAACTTATGTAGTGTCCAGAATCCTAACCCCCATCCTCCTTCGAAGCACATAACTTATTCCTAGTCGCCGAGTGAATACCCCTTCGAGGAGGATTTGAACTCCACCAGTATCTTGCTATCGCACTCGTAAGCTGATCACACGTATCAAGGGGCAAGAGAAAACTTGACATAACATATGTCGAGAAGGCTAGGGCGACTGCTTTGATCGGAACCTCCTTGCCCCCCTTGGATAGCCACTTTGAAGACCACATATTCACTCAGCTCTGCAAGCGATCCCTAATGACGGCAAATACCTTGCATTTGGAACCACTCAAATCTTCTAGGATACCTAAGTAGGTTCCCAAACTTCCTTCAGTCTGAATACCTAGAATAGTCTTTAAATCTCGCCTGACAACATCAGCTATTTTCTTACCAAACATGAGCGAAGATTTCTCCAAATTAACAAGCAGACCCAAAGCTTTCCCATACACCTCTAGAATCCTCATTATCTCTAAACAGTCCTAGGGCTCCGCCTTACAGAAAAAGAGGTTATCGTCTACGAACAGAAGGTGGGACACTGGAGGACTAGCTCTCGTTACTCGCATTCCGGTTATGTGTCCCTGCCACTCCACCTCTCTTAGAAGACCAATGAGCACTTCCGTACACATTATGAAGATAAAAGGAGACAAAGGATCTCCTTATCGCAATCCTCGCGCAGGCATAATATGGCCCTGCGGTTGGCCGTTGATCAAAACCTGATAAGAAACCGATCTTACACATCGCTTGATCCACCCTATTCACTTCTCCGTGAACCCCATCTTACGCATCACTGCCTCAACAAAATCCCATTCCACGCGATTGTAAGCTTTGCTCATATCTGATTTGATGGCCATGCACTTATGTTTCCCTGCATGGTTTGTTTGAAGGGCATGAAACATCTCTTGTGCAACCAAGATGCTATCAGTTATCAATCTCCCAGCAACGAAGGCCGACTGGGTCTTAGAGATGATGTGAGGCAAAAAAACGTTTCAGTCTTTGACAAAGCAGTTTAGATACTATCATATATGCCACATTACAAAGACTTATAGGACGAAACTCCTTCATCTCCAAGGGTATATCCTTTTTAGGTATTAGACAAATGTTCGTCTCATTTAAACCAGGCACAACGGTGCCCTCCGCCAAGAATATGTTGACCATAAGGATCACATCCTGCTTCACTGTGTCCCAAAAATGTTGATAAAAGAGTGCAGTCATCCCATCCGGGCCCGGGGCCTTTTCAGGATGCATGGCAAACAATGCTTTTCGTATTTCCTCCTCTGTCACCGGTCTCGTGAGCTCCTCATTCATTTCCGCAGTGATCTTGGTTGGAATGACATCCAACACCTCCTCAATAGCTAAATGTTCAGATGTCTGAAACAAATCGCGAAAGTACCTTGTGGTTATGAGGAGCTCTTTTTCTTCAAATTCAGGGCATATTTCTTTTCCTCCACAATGAAGTGTATTTTCAAGATAAGATCTTCATAATTAGTGACATCTATGTTTTCGACCAGTTTCTTCAGGAATAAATGTGTCTAGTTACTCGTTTGTCTAGATAGTCAAATCTCTAGAGCTTTCAAGGTAAAAAAAAATGGAAGAATGTTTTCTTTCCAAACATCTCATCTTTCTAAGACTATTTCCCTTATTCTTTGATATCGGGTCGCGCTGAACCTTCTCATCTAATCTTCCTAAGTCTAGCAAAGATATTGATATTCAAGGGTTTTGCGTCGCGAAAATTCTCTCTCGTCTTATTTGTGACCATCCTTTTCAGGGACTAAGAGTTTCGGCACTTTCGGTGCAAACATGAAATTTCAAAACCACAAAGACCTTCGTTTCTCAACCGTGACATCAATGTGCTTATTGGTTGGCAATGAGCTTTCGAGTATTATGGAGTATTTATGTACCCTCATTGTTCTTGATGGATGTACACTTTATTTTCCGTGCTTATTGTTTTATTCGTAAGGCAATAACACGCTTTGTAATTTTCATCATTGTTAGATCGACTGATCTCTTAGATTCTCTTTAGCGGAAATTTTTATACCGGTTGTTTAATAAAAAAGTTTCGACTAAAAAAAATAGTTATTTCACAAAATAATAAAGGGATTTTATAAAAAATAACCCATGACCACAAAAGGAGACATTCTAACTTCGTTTTTTTTTTTTTTTTTTTATAAAAAAATTNACATTCTACGTTCGTCTATCTCACGGAACAAAGGAGACATTTTCTAGCATTGATCAGTAACAGTTTATGCCCGTGAATCCATAATTCTCCGACGACGATTCCAATCGATGAAAGCTTCTCGAGTTTTAGCGGCCGCGGCCGCGAGGGTTGGACCAGCGATGAGGAAGCAAGTATTGACCTTGACGGACGAAGCTGCTTCTAGGGTTCATCATCTCTTGCAGCAGAGGCAGAAACCTTTCCTCCGATTGGGCGTTAAGGCTCGTGGCTGCAACGGCTTGTCTTATACCCTCAATTACGCCGGTATCATCTTGCATCTCTCTTCGCTTTAATTGCTATCTTCTCTGATTTTGGGTGAAAGTTTCAATCTTTATATGACAAATTAGCTGAATGCATAGGTTTAAGTCTCTATATTTTTTGCCGCAGATCTATATCCTCTGTTATTTAGCTCATCGATGAACAAGCTATATGCATATTGCTATTTCCTGTTACTGGAATCTGGTTTAGAGTCAAAATCTTGGCGGATGTTTATTGTTTTAAGTGTCTAGTTTGGAGTGAAACGTTCAGGTTGCATACATCCGTGGCATTTCGTGCTCTTAAATTAGATAATTACGCTCGTCAGTGAAGAAGGCAAGTGCATTGCCTCCAGTGGATATATCTTGTTTCCTGAGAGAAACTCAAAGACAGTAGTTGAATACATAGTTGCATTTAAATTTTGTAGATGTTCTGCCTCATGATGCTTTCCAAAACTTTTTCTGTCCTCCAACTTGATAGTCAGGTTTACATTCAGTTTTGTTTATATATGTATGACCGAATGGACAAAAGTATTGAACTAGCCAACGAAGCAGTGTTCTTGAGTATCAATTTTTTTTCATCATGGTTTACTGAAATCTCGATCTGCCCATCAGCTAATGCTCAATTTATCATTATTATCACTTGGAATGAGTCTTGCTATGCTACAATCTCTTGATTTTGTTGTATCTTGAGCTGTTGCGTTATAACTACGTTTTTATATACTTTTCTCTGCGAGTATTGTTTCAGACGAGAAGGGGAAATTTGATGAGCTAGTGGAGGAGAAAGGTGTGAGGATACTTGTTGAACCAAAAGCCTTAATGCATGTGATTGGAACCAAGATGGATTTTGTAGATGATAAACTCAGGTTTGGATTACAAACACAAAGTCTAAGTATATGCTTTTTGTCCAGTTTTAAAGCCCCATTAACCTTTTTACCTAATTTCAGATCAGAGTTTGTGTTTATCAATCCCAACTCACAAGGGCAATGCGGGTGTGGTGAATCGTTTATGACAACATCTACCTCTAGTGCTAAGCAGAGTAGTGCCTAGAGTTTCCACATGGATATGGATTGCATTTTCTGCTCGCTACTGAAACCAGAATTGATGAGAAACAGAAGGCTTGGCAATAAGATTTTGAGTTTTATGGTTTATGTGCAACTTCAGGCATAGATTTGGTCATATCACTGCGTATTCCTTAGAAGCTGCCGGTTGTTGCTTAGAGATGTACGTGAAGCTATGTATTTACTATTTAGTGGAACGAGTCATATGATATTTTGAGGTGTATTCTTTCGGACTAAAGTTATAACATGTTTGATTATATAAGCTAAATTAGGATCTAACGTGCCCGGTATATATATACTCTTTTGTGATAAGTTAAACTCTAAAAAAATCTTTGAAATTATTACATAACTTAAATTTCAGAATTTTTAGTTAAATTTAAATATTTTCTGTGTTATCTAAAGTTTAATGGATCAATTATTTACGAGGATTTTAATTTTTCTTCAAATATTCTTTTATTCAATTGATGATTTTAGAAAATAGTTTAAAATCCAAGGCTATTGGATCTAACATTTTTTAGAATTATTTGAAACCCAAAATTAGTGGATTAATTGTTTATAAAAGCGTTTTAAATTCTCACCTTATTGGAATTTAAAGATTTCATTAATTAATTATATCAAAAATAATTTCAAATTATTTGAGTGGAAATTTATAGTCTAAAAACAAATGATAGATATATCATCTCAAATGGTAGTATTTCTAAAATTCACCGGCAAGATTTGTTATATAAATTATTTAAAATATTCATGAATCATTTAAACTATTTGAAATCTTTTAAAACTCTAGGATTTAAAATATATTAAAATCATTGATTCAATAGACCCCTTAAGGTGTTCAACCCATGGTTAACTAATCTACGTCTTTTTTACATTAATATGTGTCTTCATTAACCCGTTGTGGACTTAATTATAGTTTCTCTTTTAAATTTTTTTTATTTGTAATAACACAGTGTGAAAAGCTAGAGTGTTTGATAAAAATATAGTAATTTTAAAGATAACTATATTTATAAAAAAATGATTACATTTAAGAGGTATATTTTGCAAGACCACGTTTAATATAGTCTTAAATAGAATTATATTTTGAGTTTGTATTGTTTAAGGGCTTTTGGTGATTCTTCAAGGGAGAGAAAACAAGAATCTAGACAATAAGCATAATAAAAGAATCAATGGTTTCGATTAGTGAGGGATCCAAGAATTTTTTTATCTAGGTCACAAAAAAACTAAATATTTATTTTTTAAAATTAAAATAATTATAATAAATCATTTTTAAAAATTATTTACATATTCTAATTCATTGCAGAATATTAAGTATATAGATCATTAAAGTCTTAACATCTTTTTGATAAAGTTAACTTGATAATCAAAAAATATGAAATATATATATATATATATATATATAAATATANACTTATAAATGTAAACACATACAAGAGTAAAGCTAAAAGGAAAATCAGAATACCAAAAATGGACTTAGAAGCCCAAAATGTTTTTTTAAAGAAAAAGAGAGAAAAGGGTGTATAAAGGGATTCAAACTTGGGTTAGAGGATCAAATGGAATGGAATGTATATGACCAACTAAATTGTAACTTTTATCATACTTATGCTTACATATCATATTTATAATATTTAACCGGGGTCAGTTGACCCCCTAGTCTCCACGTGGGTCCATCCTTGATTTCAATACAGTTTGTGTTTGAAAGTGTCTCTCTCGAATTAGGGTTCTTCCCTTAGATTTTATAGATCTACGAATAGGATATTTCTATATCTTTGAAGACATATGGATAACTTCCAATTTCGTGATTCTCTCAGCATAAAGGAATATTTCCCTTTATTTCAGAGGCTTCGTAGTCATCATCTTGAAATATTAAAATCAGCTACGAGGTTCTCGCCTTGTCTTGGTTAAGACCATGCCTCCGGCTTGTGAGTAGGGCTCGAGCCTTGGTTTACACGATTCCTTATTAGGTTAATTCTACTGCCCTGGTCTGGCTAAGACACGACTGTAAGAGAATAAAATTACACCCATCAGTTGCCTCCACTCTTCATTTCTAGTATCAGAATTCGAAGATCAGTAGATTCGTTCTCTGAGTTTTCCATGACTTAGCTAATGCTTACGTGTTTTCTTCGTGACATTGGCTGAAATGTCTTCTGACGAGCTTTGGTAAGCCAAGGCTGACGCTTCCTGGACTCGGGCCTATGCGTTGAATGATGATGTGGCCCCGAGAATTATCTTGGACCTAATTCTAGGAGACCCACTTTTGGGGAGGTGTTAATGGCGGGAAAGTGAGGATCTTCTCCATCACTCTTGTCTTTTCGTATCCTTGACGCAACCTTATATTCTCTCTCCATGAAGATTGCTCGACAATTTCTCTGGTAAGTTTCCACCATTTTCCATCACCTTTTGACTGCTCTTCCTTTTTTGAGTAGGCTCACAATCGGTATTAGTCATGTCGATGGTTAGTTTCAGAGCGATTGAGATTTTGCTGTGATTTCAATAGAGATTCGTTCTTGGATCATTTTATTTTTCTTTTTAAGGGATTTTCTGCATGTCCTGATTTCTTTTACCCTTCTGTTTCGCAGATTCTGACCCTTAGTTTCTTTACTATACGCACTCCCCACTATTTTCAGGTAACTGCCTTTCTTTGCTCTTTGCTTTCTCTTAGATTAGTTATAGGATTTAAACCATCCTTTAGGTTTATCATCCATGCCTCCCAAAGTTTACTCCACCAATTCCTCTTTCAACTTGCTGGAGGAAGACCTCTAGGGGTTCATATTGATGTTTGATCTGCTCGAAGCCTTCTTTTGCACTGCCTCAAGGCCAATGAAAAGACCTCAACTGCAAATCGGATGAGATTATAGTTTACGAGGTTTTCTTTGAGGTCGACTTTCAAGGAATCATGCCCTTGTTGGTGGTGGAGATTGCTTATTCTGTGAAGGAGAGCTGATCAACCGTTGAGGTTCATTTAGACAAAGACATACGCATATCCTAGTTGTACCTAGAAGGTTCCAGTTATCTGCCTCGTTTTCTGCCTCTTTGACTGTCTGGTCTATATGGGACTAACTGTGGTCCTTTTGGTCTGTATGAGACATATTGTGGAGGACGAACTAGTCTTTCTAGGACATATTTTAGTTGTCGTATTGGTATGTCTATGGCAGATTCTTATAACATATTTGAATATCTTCTCTCTTTGCGGTTCTCTCTCATATTTTCTGATATTTTGGGTTCTCTGGATCCTATTTAGGGTTTGTGAGCTCCATATTTATAGATATCTTTAATTAGTATTTCCATATATTTTAATAATGATTAGGATAATTACAGATTGACTCCATCTTAGCAATACGGATATTTCCTATTTAGCTTCAGTTGTCCTTATCTGATAAAGGAGAATCTTAGCATAATATTCCCTTGAGTGATGGCCTTGAGCATTGGCTTTGAGCAATGGTTTGAGCCCTGGCTTAACATCATGGCATTTGCTTAAGCCTTGGCCTCTCTAAGTATTCCCAATGTCCATGCGAGGCTAAATCTTTCCAACTCGGATTTTAAACATATCATATCTTCTATGAATAAATTTATCCCCATCAGATTTTCCTTTTTTATGTTGTGAACCTGTGTTGTTATATCCTTGGCCCATTATTGACCCTGATCTCTCATATTGGGCCATCACAGGTTGAGAGAGAATTTAAGCCCACAAACAAAATGTTTTAATCCTCATCTAGTTATATAAGAAAGATTTAACAGAAAGAGAGAAGGATTGTAACAAATTTTTCTTTACAACAACAAAATCAAAGAGAGAGATCAAGAAGGATGAAAGAGAGCTTCATGATTTCACCGTTGACGAAGCAGGGCAAGCTGAGTCATAAGTAGAGAAGAAGAAGACGGTTCTATTCATCTTTGTCTCTTAGGTTAGACTAGCATCTTCTCTTGATCATTTTGAGCAATCCTATAACACAAAAGGGATTTTAAGATACTCTATTTTATGATATCAAATCTAAAGGAGATAGTGAATACATGAGGCTTGAGTTCCCTCCCTGAGAGTAGAGAAATCAAACTTAGGGTCAACAATTCTTGGTGTTAAACTTCTTTCAAAATTCATCAAACATATAGAAAACTTAATCGGATCAAAGATCAAAGATCAGCAAGTGGCATCGGAGCTTACAGGGAGATTGAGTTTTGATATTGACTAAAAGCAGTCAATAGGGAATAGAAACTTATCTGTTTGTGTAAAGTCTCTTGATTCTTAACAATTCAAATATGATCTTGGGAAGGAAAGATAGAGCTGACACACGGTAGATTTGAGATGGAGAAGTTTGACGGTAAGGGTGGTTTTGTCTTGTTGAAGTACAAGCTACTTGGATAGTTGGAGATCCAAGGACTTCTCTCTGTTCTCCAAGAGAACTCTGAATCTACAACAAGAGAAGAATGTGAAGTCAAGATTGATCCAAAGAAAGCAGATAAAGAATTGAGGGTAAGGAGTATGTTCAGTAGATGCTTAACGATGTAATTATGAGGAAAATTATGCATGAAAAGACTGCTTAAGGAATGTGGAAGACTTTAGAAAAAGATTATCAAACTAAGTCCTTACAAAATATGATCTATGTTAAGAAGCAATTTTCATGGTATAAGATAGAAGATCACAAATCTATAGAAGAAAACGTAGATGTGTTCTTAAAGTTGATTCTTGATCTCTCCAACATCAAGGTAACCATCTCACATGAGAATCAAGCCATTCAGTTGCTTTCTGGTCTTCCTAGTCATTATGAAAAGCTAATTCATACCATAGAATATGGCACAGGAAAAGAAACATTGGCAGCGTAAGAGGTGGTAACATCTACTTATGTTAAAGAAAATGAGTTGAAACAGAAGGGGTTGCACAATAGAGGCAAAGTTGTGGCAGAATGTCTTTATATAGAGCAAAAAGGAAGATCAGAACAGAAGACTGGGACTAAGAATGGGAAAGGACGTGGCAGATCCAAGAGCAGAGGGAGGTCTAAGTCAAAGCCTAAGTTCATAAAATCTTCTGATACAACATGTTTTAATTGTGGAAAGGAAGGGCACTGTAGGTTTTTGTAGAATAGAATCAAATGTTTAAGAAGGATTAAAGATTAGTATAACCATTATTGAAGATTAAGAGAACCATTATTGAAGATTTTGAGAGAAATTAGAGTAGAAAGTCTGATTTTATTAATGAGAAAGATGTGTCCTTTTTATAGACTCTTACAAACAAATAAAGATAAGGCAAAGATAACATCATGAATCTATCCTTAAAAGCATACTAAATTAGGAAAGTACTAAGGATGGCTCATGTTTGGATGATTATAGCTCATATGACCATTGGAGACTCCTTAGAAATGAGCCAACACACAAAAGTGGTCCCAAGTGGTCCTCACACCTCTTCCAATTCGAAACCAAGAGAGGTAATTAGTAAAACATTCTCTTTTACCTCTTTTACTTGCTGTATATTCTCCTTAGTAAACCAAAAATTCTCAAATGTCTCTTTTATAATTTCCATTTGATCAATACTCCCCCTCAAGCTTAGACTTTGGAATCATCGAAAAAACTAAGCTTGGAAGAGAGCTCATTAGTATCACCTCATTAAAAACCTTAATGTAGAAAACCATGTGGGACAAAAGCACATTGAGGGAAGAAGATTATGATCTAATGAGCTAGAGGACATTTGATCATGGAGGAGTCAAGTCCACAAGTCCAAGTTTCTCACAAACATGTCTGCAAACCTTGAGACTTGAGACTTGCGACCTTAGTGAAGATATCTGCGAGCTGATCCTCGCTCTTTGTTTAGCACAAAAGAATAACTCCTTCCTCTATCTTTTCTCGAACATTGTGACAATCTATCTCGATGTGTTTGGTCCTTTCATGGAACACAAAGTTATTGGCTATGTATATTGCTTCTTGATTGTCACAATGAAAGGTGATAGGATGGTCTTGTTTGATTTCAAAGTCTTTGAGAAGAGTCTTGAGTCAAATCAATTCATATGTGAGCTTTCTCATAGCCCTATATTCAGCTTCTGCACTTAAAGATGAAAACTACCTTCTGTTTTTTTGTCTTCCAAGTGACCAAATTTCCAACGATGAATGTACAAAAACCCGTAATAGACTTTTGATCAATCCTATCTCCTGCCCAATTAGAATCACAATAACCCACTATTTCCATATTTCCATTCTTTCCCATCCAAATGCCTTGACCCGGAGACCCTTTTATGTACCTCAAGATTCTCTCTACCATAGACCAATGATAAACTGAAGGTTCCTTCATGTGTTGACTCACTTGGTTAACCATAAAACGTAAGTCTGGTCGAGTAAGAGTTAAATAGATGAGTTTACCAACAAGTCTTCTATACTTTCTCACATCCACAAACTTCTCCTTACCTTTCTCCCCCTTTCCATTGGCCTTGTAGCCACCTCGAAGAGGTGTTTTTGCTGCCTTACAACCAAGCTTACCCGTCTACTCCAAGAGATCAAGCGCATACTTTCTTTGTGAGAGAAAGAGGCCTTCATCAGATCTATACACTTCAAGACCAAGGAAGTATTTCAATTTACTAATATCCTTGATGTCAAAATCCTTCTTCAAGAGTTCTTTTGCTGATTTTATATCGTCTTCATCATCACTACTCACAATTAGATCATCAACATAAATCAAAATTACCACCAATCCGTGAGAAGTCTTAAGTGTGGATAAAGTATTATCTGAATGAGACCTCTTGATACTATTATCCATCAAGGTTGAGCTCGACTTATGATACCAAGCTCTTAGGGATTTTTTCAAACCATAGATAGCCTTCCTTAGCCTAAGAGCTTGTCCGAGTTTACACAAATCTTGAAGTCCGGGAGGTGGAACCATATACACTTCTTCTTCAAGTTCTCCTTGAAGAAAAGCATTTCTCACATCCATTTGCCACAAGTTCCAATATAGATTAATGGCCAAAGAAAGCAAAACCTTTATGGTGTTGATCTTAGCCACGAGAGAAAAAGTCTCCTTGTAGTCTTCCCCATAAGTTTGAGAGAATCCCTGAGCAACCAAGCGAGCCTTGTACCTTTCAATGTCTCCATTACTCTTGTATTTAATGGTGAAAACCCATCTAGATGTGACCGCTTTCTTTTATTTAGGGAGATCCTCAACATCCCATGTATGGTTTCTTTCCATTGCTCTTCTTTCATCTCCAACCGTATCTATCCAAACCTTCTTGTCTTTAGCTTCTTCATAACTATTAGGAATTTGATTTTCCTCGGTCTTCACAAGAAAACCATGATGAGCTTCCGGCAAAAGGTCAATGAAACACACACTTTTTATTGGATGAGCAACCGCTTGACTATTGTAATAGACTCTAGTATTCTTCCAATTTTCTGGTTCGAATCTAAGTCTAGTACTTCTTCTCAAAGGTTGAACATGTTTGGCCTCTATCTCTTCAATAATTTCCTCTTCCTCTTGTTGGATATGCCCTTCTTGATTTAGTAAGCCTTCTTGACTTGTATCTTGAATATGCTCTTCCATTTGAACTTGAGATGGTTCTTGAATAGCCGAATGTTGTTCTTCTTCTTGAGTGTCTCTATTACCATCTTGGTTTGATGGAGCATCACTTTGTCTTGGGTCCTTGGTCTTGCCATTACCCAAATGATCCAAAAAAACCGAAGGATATAAGCTAAATCTGACACGTTAGACAACTCTTCTAGACCTTCTCTTTCTTTCTTATCATAATAGCCTTGATCCTCAATGAATTTCACATATCTTGACACAAAATTCTTGCTTGTAGACGGATCATAGCATTTGTACCCCTTTTGTGTTAATGAATTTCCAAGAAAGATGCACCAAATGCTTTTAGCTTCTAACTTGTTTCTTAGTTCTCGTGGAACATACACAAAGCATTGATGAAGGGCTAGATTTCGGTAGTGATTAACTCAATTTCAAGTTTTGAATTTATAAACCTTAATCACTAACAATCCCCACTAACCGCAAGTATGCGACTATATCGATTGTAGTATTTAAGGGTCGAACCCACGAGAGCTAGAGACTCAAACACTAGGAATACGAAATATTTCCTAAGCTAAGCAAATAAAAAGAGAGAAAAGTGGTGGCACAAAGATAATAAAGAAAAAGCTACACAACCTAAACACACTAAACTAGACTTAAAATGATGGAGAAGTGGAACTTGGATTGGCAAATGAGAAGAGGTAATCAAGTGGCTAACTAACAATGAAGGAATCAAGCAAAAGAACAAGTCTCACGACCATGGAATCATTACTAGCCTAATCCACTCTCGTGACAATAGGCCATTTCCATATTGATTACAATCACTCACGCTCTCGCTTTATTGCAAATGATAACTCAATTAGGAATCATTAAGAACAATTCCAAGAACTCAACCTCATGACTATGAAATCAATGCTTGAACTAATACACTCTCATGGCTAAAAGTCATATTTGCAAGCTAACATATTTCACTCACG
>OVAN01001724.1:0-36335 GCA_900406275.1 Anastatica hierochuntica
GATGTTCCTATCATTAATAAAGATATCCTTCTCATTAGTTTCTCAACAGGTATAAACAATGTTAATAAACGTACCTTTGTAACACTCAAGTGGATGAAACGGAGGAGTCGGACTCTTTGTTGCTGCGCGCGGACCTCCGTGGCTGTTATGATGAAGGGCCCACGGGGTCTTTCCCATTTCTCCTTAGTGGTGGCTCTTGAAACAAAGTCCTTGGTGGGTTCATCTCTTGCTCATGTTGTTCACGGATCACCAATGGCGGATGAGCTATGGATTGTCTCGGTCTTTCGAAATCACGCCTTGGAAATTCTCGAATGTCTTCATCACTCTCGCTTGAGGCTGCATATTTTTATACATTGCACTTCTTTTGAAGCGCCTCATTAGTCGCGTGAGCATATCTCCTTGTTTTCTTATGACCTTGGCATGCCTTATTAGTTCAATCTCCAAGTGTTGCTCATATGGTGTCCTTAGATGTAGTAGTGTTCGAAATTATCCGAGGAGTGAATTGCAAAATATGTTTTGATGTCTCTCTCCTTGGGGTTGATTTTGTTTGAATAGTCTATGAAGTCTTGTTTTTCCTTGTAGAGTGGTTCGCTTGTAGTAAAGATGGCTCGGTAGGTGAAAGTCGATGTCCTTGTTCATTTTGTCGATGTATGTTCCGATTCCGGCAAAGGAAGGTTACAAGCCCTCCATCTTCTTTGTTCATCAATGAATAAGTAGATCACTACATCTCTAGGACCATAAACAAAGGTGAATTGTCGTTCCACTAAGTAAAGCATGTCCATTGTGGCTCCCTCTTCGCGATTTTCGATCCTTCTTTCTTCTTCGACATCTTCACTTTCCCATTCATCAAATTCAATTCCAAGGTAGTAAAACAATGGAGTGAGCATGACTCCAATCCTTGTGACGGGATTATTTTTTCTCCTTATTTCCTCCGCATGATTAAGGAGAATACTTAAGAACATAAGACCAAGGTTGGTGTTGTCGCCCAAGTAATCTACCCATCTCTCTCCATTTTGTTCCTTTAAATACCTCTTCAAATCTTGGAAAAGCAACTTCATAGCAAGCTCATTCATAATCTTTGGATTTCCCATAGTAAGGAAGGTGTTGGCCACAAACTCCATTGTATATCAGATTGTTGGGTTCTGAATCTTTGTTATTGTGACCGAGCCCTCCATGTATTCCCCGAACGTAATTCTTTTCCAAAGCTTGCTCAAATCTAAACCATCCTCAAAACCGGCTCAATTCTTTGATAGGTCAAACCTGTAGACCTCACATACTTCTCGTGTTGAGATCTAGTATTCATCATCCTTTATCCTAAAGGCAATGTACCCAAAACCATGCCCTAAGTCTCCATCTCCTTGTTGAAAGTGCAACGTATATAGGGATTGAAGTGTTTGTTGAGTGTAAGACGGATGGTGCATCCCGAACAAACTTTCGCGACCCACTCTTTTTAGCAATACTCGCACGTGGTCGTGAATAGTCATGTCTCTCAACAAATTATCATCAATCCACGGTGTTGCTTCCACTTTCGAATGCTTTTAGAGATGTAAGTAGATATTTTGCTCCCCAATCGGCCAAGATTGGTAAAATAATCACATAGCGAGTTCTGGAGGTGTCATTCTTGTTTGGTACCTACACTTAAAAAGTATAAGTAAGGTGAGTTCAAAATTTAAAGAACAAACGAAAATGCTAAAAGATTTAGCTTTGAACCGATATACAAATTGAAAATCTTTTTGGTTTTTTGAAAAAATTTCAAAATTTTTAAGTGTTTTTCGAAATTTTTTTGATTTTTTTTTGTTTTTTATAAATCATAACTATATAAAATGCAAGACTCAAATGTGATGAAAAAGAAAACATCAAAACTTAAAACGACATTAGTACGAAGGCTCCTCCCCTGGACTTAATCTTCACCGTCTCGATGAATCCTAAGTTGTAAGAGTGACCTTTAAAAACACAAGGAAAGAAAATGTGCGTGGTATAAACAATGGTAAGTAAGTGTACCTTTGTAAAAATCAAGTGTATGAGTGTTGAGTGGATGAAACGGAGGAGTTGGGCTCTTTGTTGTTGCGTCATGAGCTCCTTGTTCTCGGCCTTGATGAGTCGCCGATGGGGTCCTTGCCGTGTCTCCTCCGCAAGGGCTCTTGATAAGAGGTTTTTGGTAATATCATTCCTTGATCTTGTGGTTCTCGATGACCAAAGGTGGGAGAGCTACCGAGTGTCTTGGTTGTTGGTGTTCATGAATACTCGAGTCTTTATCTTTCATTTCTACCTCACTCGAGGTTGCATAGAGATTATACTTGTCTCTCTTCTTCATCCTCCTCCATAATCTAGTGAGAAAGTTTCCTTGTTTCCTTATGATCTTCTCTTGGTCATTCACCTTCCTTTCCAAATACAACTTGTTCTCGTTTCTTTGGTAATCCACGGGCGGTTCTTTTTGTTGGTACTCAAAATCGAAGGCATTTTCCTCTTCTTGGTTCGGTGGTAGCACATGGGGATCATACCTATAAAGTATTGGCTCACTTGGTAATGCACGGTAGTTGATGTAAAGATGATGAGGAAGTCAGAACGAGAGGTTTTCATCTTTTGTGGTTGTGGTGTGCTCTTGTAACGGTAAGTAGCATGCCTTCCTTTGTCTCTCTTCGTCAACGAACAAATAAATCACTTGGATGTTATGGAACCATAGTACCCATAGAGAAATTTCTCCTTAACCAAATGACTCATGTCCATTTTTCTTTCTCCCTTCAATTTTTGGAATTCTCCAAGGTTAACACCCGCGTGGAGAAACAATGGTATGAGGAACCCGTCAATGTGTATCAATGGTTGCCTTAAAGTTTTTAGCTCCTCATTGTAGTCTAGTATTTTGGTAATGAAGACAAATTCATTGTTTACATCATATCCAAAGTAGTCCTTCATTATATCTCCACTTGGACCTTTCATAACCATCTTCACACCTTGGAATAGCAATTTCAACCCCAATTTTCTCACCAATCTTTGTGAGCCTCGTTCCAAGAATATGTTTCCGAGCAAATCTAGGAGATAGTAGATTGTTGGGTTTCGGGCCTTAGATGTTTTGGTCGAATCTTCGTCATAAGGTCCAAGTGCTATCTTACTCCATATAATCCTCGCTTCCAAACAATCCCCATAGTTTAAATCCTTCTTTGATGGAGTGAAGCCGTAGATTCCGCAAACTTCTTCAATAGATATCTTGTAGAGCTCATCTTTCATCTTGAACGTGAGGTACATGGTGTTTCCATATTCATTTTGCCCATGGACTACGCCCACCCTAGAGAGGAATTGAAGTGCTGGGTGTGGATAGGTCGCATAGTACATTGAAAGAAGGTGCCCCATATCCATCTTCCTAATCAAGTATTGAACTTGATTTTGAATTTCCATCTCCCGCAATATGTCCTCATCCGCCCACGTTTTGTTCACGACTTTAGCGTTCTCTTGAAGATGCAAGTAAAGGGTCGTTTCCTCATTGTACCAACTTGCATAGGTGACATTAGCTTGTCCTCTTGAAGCCATTTTGGTTCCTACAAAATTTAGTAGAAATTGTGAGTTTAAAACTTTTAACGAGCGAATGTAAAGGTTTAAGAAGGATTTAGCTTTAAATCGAACTCAAACATTCACGAACAAATCATCTCAATTTTTGATTTTTAGCACTTTCTTTAACCAAAACATTCAATCTAAATGATATATCAAATGCATACAAATGGACCAAAAATTTACTTCAAAAATTGAACCAAATAATCGACCATACCATAGCCTAGCATTTTCAAAGATTCACAAGTTACCGAAATATTCACACGTTATGAATGAGATACTTACAAAAATAACCAAGAGTATGATCATATTAAACAATCAAAAACCTCTTCTAAATTCGGATAAGTGTGCACTTAATATAATTTACCCAAATTCGATGACAATGAACAACACTCAAGGTTTTCAACAATGAAGAACAAGTAAAGCAACCAACAAACTATCATAACATTGAAATGGCAAATGGAATGAAGGTTCAAGAGTATCCTTTTTAGCTTACTGAAATAGAAAATTTTGAAGCATAAATGACAACTTTTAAAAGTTGTAAACTCTTTGAACTCTTCAAGGATTTCAAGCATATGTCCCACAAATTTAACTTAAGAACTAATGAAACCAATTTTCTCCAAAATTTTCTCAAGAACACTATTCATCAAGAAGCACAATCCAAAAATCAAGCATTTTTAGTTGCTTACAAGAATATCCAAAGCATGAAAACTCAATAACTAAGCTTAAGCCATCAAGATAACTCACAAAGAACGTCACTTCCACTTCTCTATATCAAAATCGAAAATTTCATCTCAAAAGAGGAGAAGTTTTGGTTTCATACCTTTGCTTTCTTGATGTAGAGAGAATTTTGAGAGTTGAGAACTTGTAAAACACTTGAAAATATGAATGAAATTGAAAGAATTCTCTCAAGATTATAAGAACTAAAAACTTTAGCTTTAGGAGACAACGTGGTCGATCTCTTTAAGCTAAAGGAGAGAGAGATTCTTGCTTTGGTAAAAAACATGTGCAAATGATGGTGGAGTGTTCAAGTAGGTGAAACTTTTAAAAATTGCAAAATGGTCCGTGAAAAATGTTTCCATAACCAAATGGCAAAAATTCTTTCAAATCAGCCTTAAAACTTTGAAATCCAATTTTGGTGGGAAAATTAAGTTTGTTTTTGGAAGATTAGGACCAAAGGTTTTGAAATTGGATCAAAAATGGTTAAGTTTTCTCAAATCAAACTTTTTCAAAATCACTCTTGAAAATCTTTTAAGATGATGAAATGCAAGTGCATAGATCAAATTTTAGAGAACTTACCTTAGCACAAAGAGTATTCTTAGAATCAAGTCATAGTGACTTGTAGAAAGTGTAAGCCAACTCCTTTGTGGTTTTTGATCTTTGACTTGAATGATTCCCTTTATCACCTAAGCTTGAGCAAAAGAATGACTTTGAAACACGATTGTTCCAAGACATACCATCTTTATTGAATTTTAAAAGACTTGAAATTTAAAACTTAAAAGGAATATGTACAAAGGATACTCATAAGATTGACTCTCAAGTGCTCTTGTTAAAGGTCTTTAGCTTGATCATTCTTCTTCTATTTTAGTGAGTGAAGTGGAGGACCATCGCTTCGAAGTTGGGTCCTCTTGGAGATTTCCTTGTCGCTCACTTTTTGATCTTGTTGAAATTCTCAACCCCTTTTCCCTTGTAGACATTTGGATTGTAGCCACTCTTGAAGCTTGAAGATCCAAGTGTTTGCATCTCCTCTTCATTAGCCACCTTCTCCTTGTTAGTTGCAAATATCTCCCTTGCCTTCCCTTGGCACATGGTGCCATAATATCCGATGTCTTTATCGGGGTCGAGCATGGGATAGGATACTCCCTTATCAACATATTTCAAAGTCAATCTCTTGACGTCAAAATCAATTATGGCTCCCATGGTCAACAAGAAGGGAGTCCCAAGTATGATTATAAAATTGGCTTGATTGATTTGTTATCCATCACAACAAAGTTGCTCTCCACAATGGTGTTTCCTACCCTTAGCTTCACATCTTCCAATCTTCCCATTGGGACTTTCCTTGTAACATCTCCCAAAAGTATGGGATTAGCTTCTTCTTTAACTTCACTTTTTAAGTCAAGCTCTTTCACACGATTTAAGGAGATCACATTCAAGCTAGCACTGGTGTCCACTAATGCATCCTCAAATAGGGAGCCTTTTAGAGCACAAGGTATAACAAATCTTCCTTCATCATTGCTCTTCTTCAAGAATTTCTCTCCTTCTATGTAAATTGGGATACTATTAGCTTGTAGTACCTTTTTACCCTCTGTATTGTAGCTAATTTCTTCTCAAGCTTCTCCTTGGCTTTTTTGTCGGTTTTGGCCTTCTCGTACCATTCTTGCGGAATGTCTAAGTGTCATCCTGCTTCATCTTTCGATAGAGTACACCCAATATTTCTTTCTTTTAGCACAAAGGGTAAGGTAGATGGTATTTGGTAGAAGAATAGTCCGAGATAGAAAAGTGTTCTCCATTTATATCCCTCTCACTAGATGTGTCACTAGGAAGCTTTGGTTCCTTGTCCTTTTTCTCAAATGTCTCTTTCCTTGAGACATTGAGGTCTTCTTCTTCCTTGAAACTTTCATCCTTCTTAGCTTCCTTAACTCTTTCCTCTTTAGTAACCTTATCATCAATCCAAGGCTCTTTCTTCTTCTCTTCAAAATCGACATCCCCTTTAGCCAAAGGAGTGTCTTCCTTCTCAAGCTCTTTTCCAAATGGAGCATTTTTTCCATCAATATCAAGTTTAAATTTGGCATGACCTCCCTTCTCGAGTGGGTTTCTAATCAATTCAACATCCAAGCAATCAACAACCTCATCAAGGGGATTCAAAAAAGAGATTCTCAAAGTCATCAATAATTTTCTCTTCTTCAAGAGTAAAAATAATACCGTCCCATGGTTGAGAGTGGTTGTCAATTTCTTCCAAGAAGGCATTGCAAAAATCCTTTCTTGGCCCTCCTTTTTCTTTAAATACGGCCTTTCCTTTTTGGTCCGCAATCTGTTGAATTTGAGAGTAAATTACATTCACATGTGAAGCAAGAGCTTCATGCTTGTTGTTCATGCCCCGGTACATGGCTTCCATCTTGGTATTTATTTCTCCAAACATCTTGTTAAGCTTGGCCTTAGTCTTATTTTGTCCTTCCACTAGCTTCTTGAGCATAGCATGGTTCTTTTCCTCTTTCGAAGGATCGGCTTGTTGAGGCTTTTGGTAGAAGCCTTGTTTGGGTTGGAATTGGTACCATTGTTAGTTAGTGTTGGGTGAATAAACTTGATCTTGTGGGTTCTCCACATTGTTGTTTCGGTAATACAAGTTGTTCTTGTAAGGCTTGTATCCTTGGTTGAAGGTTTTTTATAGTATCCTCCTCGGATGTAGCTCACTTCTTCTTGATTCTCGCTCTCTTGTCCTCCTTCAAATTCAGTTTCAACAAAGTCAACACTTCTCTTTGTTTGGAGAATGAGCCTATGGACCTTGTCACTAAGCTCTTTGATCTTGTCATCCTTTGATCCCATGCTCCTAACCATTTTATCATAGTCATCTCCATCACAATTGTCGCTTTGGGCCAAATTCTCAATAATTTTCTCTCCTCGGCCTGCAGAGAGACTAGGAAATCTTCACATAGAGGTGGTTTTCAAAGCTAGATGATACTTCTCACGGATACCTCTATGAAAGATTTGAAGTAGGTTGCCTTTAGTTATACTGTGATGAGGGCAACTTCTTATGTATCCATTGAAGCATTCCCAAGCTTCATAAAGTGACTCCATTCCTCCTTGTTTGAAGGTAGAGATCTCATTTCTTATATTTGTCGTCCTTTGGGGTAAGAAGAATTTTGCTAAGAACATCTTCTTGCATTTATCCCACGTTGTGATTGAAGAAGTCACAACATTTTTATCCCATTGTGATGCCTTGTCTCCTAAAGAAAAAGGAAACAAGGTCAATTTGATGATATCCTCCGCCACTCCATTTATCTTCACCGTGCCACACAACCTATCGAAGTTATCCAAATGCTCAAGAGGATTCTCCAATGGTAGACCAAAGAATCGAGCATTTTGTACCATGCTGATCAAGCTTGACTTGATCTCAAAGTTGTTGTTGCAGATTGGTGGGGGTCTTATCCCCATTCTTTCGCCATTAGTGAATGGCTCATCTCTTTCTCCAATCTTGGTTCTTTTCTAGGGTGGTAGAATGGACGATGCTCTTGGTTCTCTTGACCAACGAACATCCCATGAGGTGGAGGTGGAACTCGTTCTTGTGGTTGATTCTCCATATGTGGAGAATTCTCTTCTTCAATTTCTTGATTCATACTCAACCTTAGTAGATGGGCTTGTCTTTCTCTCGCTCTCCTTTGTCTTTCAATGTGAGTTGGATCAATGTCAAGAAGTCTTGTATCTTGCTCACTTCTATCATGTACCTACAGAAATCAAATAAAATCAACAAAAGAAAGTTAGAAACTTTGGTGAAATAAGCAATAAAAAGTAAATTCTAGTCCTTGAATTCTAGAAATCTCTTTGAATATTCTAGCTAAAGCCTAAATCCAACGGCAATAACGCCAAAATTTGACGTTAGCCTCTTGTGGTGGCAAACGAGCAAGCTTAAATTTATAAAACCTAAGTTCACTCAAAAATTCCGCAAGAGAACAAGGTCGAGGTGTAGTACTTAAGGTATTATCCAAGGATTTAGAGGCTTATCTAGAAGAACCTAAGCAAGGAGAATGCATTAGGAATCCTAGTCTATGAGGGTCGATTTAGATGGGGGTTGTCACTAGTCTCCACTAAATCTAAGCATTAACCAAAGCAAACATAATCAAAAAAGGATAAATAAAGGCAATAAATAAGCAGGCAATAAATAAGTAAGCAATAAGTAAAAGGCAAGAAAGGAATAAGCTTTAAAAGTAAACTATAACAAAGATCGAATCTTGAGATAGTATCAACTAGTTCGGGCTTGATCTAGACTTGTGATGGAATTTTTAAGGCTTTATTAGAGGATTGAAGCTATTCCTAGGCCAAGGATCCCTTCTTAATCGGTCTACCCACTCTCATGGCGAAGATCTGTTTACCCATAAACATTACAAGGCTCAACTCTCCATTGTTTCCTATCTAAACATGTAAGTGATAGTGTTCCTTAAGCTCTTCTAGCCATCTAGCACCTAAGTACCATCCACTCTCATAGGCCCAAGTGAAAGACAGATTTTTTTTCTCTCAAGCATTTCATCGAACACTTTCTAGGCGTCAATGAGCAAGCAATGGGTTTTGAAGAACTAAACAAAACCTAGTTAGAAATCTATGCCAAAATATAGCCTTATCATCCATCACAACCTAGATCTAACCCTAGCCTACTACATCTCAAGATTCAATAGGGATCTACTCACTAAGCGTCACAGAAATCCAAAGACAAGGGTTTGGTCTTTGAGCTTCCATGCTCTTAGATCTAGATCTAAAAGAAAGAGATGAAGAAGAGAAACACAAATCTAAATAAAAGAAACCAAAATAGTTATTGAAAGTCTTTAGATCTTGATAAGTATGAGAAAGACCAAGAAAAGTTGTATAAATGATCAAAGGTATGTTCTTGGAACAAATGGAGGCTATTTATACTAAACGAAAGAAGAGAAGTTGCCCTAAAAGCAATTTATCCCATATGTGCATGCCACTATCGACCATGGGCATGCGCCTATCGACCATGATTGTCGATAGGGGCATGCATTTGGCAGCAAGTCTGCCAGTGCATGTGGCTATCGATCTTGCGCATGCCACTATCGACCAGGCAGGTCGATAGCCACATGTATTTGCAGTTTGGGGTTTCTTCTTTGGTCCTTTGTTAGCTTCATTGCCTCCATCCATTCCAAATGATTTTAGTACTTGATTTCTTAGCTCCATCTCCACCTTGAATCCATCCCTAGAGCCTCCATTAAGCCACTTCAAAAGTAAAATCTACAAATGCAAGAAAATGTATGTATATGCAACTAACTTTAAAACTAGACTCTAGACTCAATCTATATAGATTCTAAGGCTAAAATGCAATATATACAACCTAAAAGTGGATGAAATTAAGCTAAAATGCATCTAAATATGCATAAAAATATGTACACATCATAAATGTTTGAGGTACAAAATCGATTTTTAACTTGACCTACAAGACAATTGAAGTAGAAAATAATTTAAGAGAAATTGAGTAAAACATTAAATCTTTACATTCTATATTTTAAAGATTATTTCGTACATTTAACAAAGATCTAATAGTGGTTTTTTCATTTAGGAAAAGTTTTCGTTTCTGATTAATTGCTAACCAAACAATTGCACCATTTTTATTTCTTAATTTGATATATTAGAAATTATATAAAAAATAAAAATCACATTTAAATTTTTATGAATGAAAATTATATTTTACTTTAATAAATAAATAGATAAATATCACATTATAGCTAAATCTTCCATATAATACTTTCACCTAATGGTGAGCGTTCGAACGGACCTTCGGATATCCATTCGGTTCGATTCATGTTTATTCAGGCTATGAGCTTTCGAGTCTAGAGGTTTAAGTACATTTCGATTTGGGTTCGGTACATATCTTTGAAGGTCTGACTCAAGTCTAGATACTCGTTTAAATTATGTAGAAAATAAAAATTCAAGTATACCTAAAGATTCAAAATCCAAATTCTAACTGATAATTCAGGTATTTCATGTATTTTATTTGCTTTTGGTTGTAGATCTAAAAAAATATTTAAGTATATATTTTTAATTTAAGTATTTTTGGATACTCAAAATATTTCTGTCGGATTAAGATCTGTTTTGGTTTTCCGGATATTAAATTTTTGCATCCTTATAAATATTTTACCGATTTTGGTTCAGATTCGGTATCACCTTTTGGGTCGAATTCGTTTCGGTTCTTCGAATCCATATATTTTTGTCCACACTTACACTTTTGCGAATTTACGGAAAGCTACCTCGTTTTTCTTAAAAACATGATAAAAAATGAGGATTATCTTAAACCTCCTCGCCGACTCATTCCAATAAATGTTGTTATGTATTTTACTATGTGTGTACTTATTTACTTGCATTTAGTATTATTCCCTTTCCATTTAACACCTTTTATTTCTTTTTATCTTTTTATTTTCACAAAATGCTATAAAAAGAAATTAGTCTTTATACTACAAATAAATGTCAAATAAGATTATTTGTAAGGAAATCCTAGCAATTCATTACAAATAAATGTCAAAGGCGGATCTCAGAAAAGCTGTAAGAAAAAAAAAATCTTTGTCAATAATCAATAGACATTAAATTCAATGGTGTCTTGATCTATGTGCTCCTGCCCTGTTTTCCACATTAGCCTTTCGTCTCTTCTCATGTATAAAAAAATATATTAATTTTTTTTTCTCCATTGATGATATATTAATAAACGGGTAAATTACAAAGTTAAAAAAATATATTAATTTTTTTTTTCTCCATTGATGATATATTAATAAACGGGTAAATTACAAAGTGAAATACAAAGTTGGCTATCGGATATGTCAAAAGCCCATAAAAAAGGAGGCAAAACGTTAAAAGAAAGAAATCACTAGTTTTTTTTAATCGTCTGAATTATTATTATTGCTATTACAAATTTTTGAAAAACAACTATAAAGACAATAATACTTCACCGGACAAATCTTTCCGTTCCATCCGCTGGCATGACGAACGGTCCTCGCTTGTACCACGCTGAAGATTTCTTATAAGTCTGCCTCCATTAATCTGCAATAAATTGTGCATCTTCGGGGAATCGATCTCCTGATATCCTTGTATAGAAGCATTAATTAACTTTTGATCAACCACTGGACCAAGGGGCTTCCACAGAAAAACAAAGATAACATAAAATATAAACAATAGTGATTGAAAGAAGGAAGTAAAAATAATAGTGTCTTTAAACATAAAACTTCAAAACCTCACAAAATGGTGAAAACTCTAAGTAACTTGTAGATGAGTTTGTGCTTCAAAACTCCGAGAGGCATTGGGTTTTCGAGAAGGTTGTCGATCCCTAAACGTGAAGGTAGATTAGGTTTTCGGGATCTACAACAATTTAATACAACACTACTTGCAAAATAACCATGGTGAGTGCTAACAAATCCAAACTCTCTACTAACTCGAGTCTATAAAGCAAGATACTTCACTCATTCTTTCTTCTTACGGGCTGATAATACAAAAACTTCATCATATGGATGGCGATCGGTTCTAGCAGGAAAGTATTTATTAAATAAGGGTCTTCGTATTCGTCTCGGAGATGAGCAACAAACAGATATATGGAATGATCCATGGATACCAATATTTCCCCCACGACCAACACAATATAATGAGGCGAGTAATTTACGAAGGGTTGTTGTTCTGTGGCACCCACACAGGAGGGAATGGGACTTCAATCTACTCCAACAACACTTATCTGTTCAAGATGCAGAACTGGCATCTAAAATCTACCTCTCTAAAACGGCGATGGGAGATACATATGAATGGCAGTATTCGAAGGATGGAGTATATAATGCCCGCTCGGGTTATTGGTTTGCGACTCATGAGGACCCGTTACATGAACCTAGTGAAGCACCTGAAGGTTCGCTTGACCTAAAACGTCGAGTCTGGAAGATGAAAATAACTCTGAAACTACACACTTTGTGTGGAGAATTCTATCCAAAGCTTTACCGACATTGGAGTGCCTTACGACTAGAAACATTGATGTTGATCCTACATGTCAGCGATGTGGGGTATAACCTGAATCCATTAATCATGTCCTATTTCAATGCCAATATGCGCAAGCGGTTTGGCGGTGTTCGCAAATCCCGTCGATTTATTTACCGATGGCCACTGTGGAGGATAACATAGGACGAATCTTGCAGTTTGGGGAGAATATGAACATCCCTGTGGAGATTCGGTATGTACCCTTATGGATCATGTGGATCATTTGGAAATCATAGAATGAGTACATATTTAATAGAAGGGTCGTCGATCCTTTGGTGGATGCGACTAGAGCGCAAAACTCAGCAGTGGAGTGGAGTAGAATAATGGAAGAAGAAAGACAAGAACCATTTTTGAGATCTCCAAAATTTTCTCAGGGGGAACCTCCTCCAATCAATTGGATCAAATGTAACTTTGATAATGCCTACCGACAGGGTGAAGATCAAGCTGGACTTGGTTGGGTAGTACGAGATCATAATGGGAAGTTTATTCGTGCTGGTCAAGTAACTTTTCAAAAGATTTCTTCTTCGTTACAGGCTGAAGCAATGGGCTTTCTTCAGGTCCTCCAAATAATGTGGGCTTATGGTTGGCGAAATATTTGGTTCGAAAGTGATTGTTTGGAACTAGTACAACTCATCAATGAGGTTAGGAATAATGTTCTGATTGCAAATATTCTCCAGGACATAAGAGCATGGATAACAAAGCTACCGGAATGTTCGATTGACTATGTGAACATAGAACACAATGAAACAGCAGATAAGTTAGCTAAAAAAGTATTGTGTTCAAGTACCTCTTTTGAAACTTTTGTATTTCCTCCATTTTATATTTCTGAAACCTTGTATTTCCCATTTACGATCTAATGAAATAGTAGTCGTTAAAAAAAAACTCCGAGAGGCATGAGACTTGAGAAAGTTAAAACCGTGAAAGTCCTTTCTCAACCACATTCAAAAGCTTCAATAGCAAAGTAAAACGCTCAACCGATGAGGAGACAAAACCAGTAGCCACATCAACAGTGACTCATCAAAACAAAGGAGACTCCAAACTAGAATCAGACTCGAGGTTGAACTTGAGAGTGGGAGGAAAAACGCCAAAGAGAACCAACAACTCTTACACGCGGACACTCAAAAATCCATCCTAAGGTATCTATGGAGTAAGGCAGGCTACCTCCTTGCAAGAGAAGAGATGAAGATCGAACTCACTGCTTTGCCAAACAACTACTACCCAAAAATTCAAGAGAAGAAGAGCATATCCTATACAACGAGCTGACATCGGAGAGAAGAACTTGAAACCACAACTAGACCAAATCCAGAACCCAACCATTCTAAAGAGCAATGCCGAGCAGAAGAACCACGAACCTGAAATGGTAGACCCAAACAAAGAACTAAACAACTACCAAATTAAGACCATTGGTACACCTGAGCAAACCTTGACGTACATATAGAGCCCCCGGAAACAGAGAGTACCTAAAAACGCCAGAAAAATGAGGCCTCATCTTCTAAGAGAGGATAGCAAAAGTTGCCTCAACACCTTTGCATACAACCAAAATGACGCTCCCGACTCATTGACCCATCGCGTGTCCATCACGGCTCTAAGCCAAGAAAAACCATAACAAAAACGTCTTAACTATTTCTAACAAAAGATTTTTATAGAGTCTATAATATTAAAATAATAATAGATAAGTAAAATAGTCTATCTGCGAGAGATAAAAATTTCTCAAAGTTTTTTTCTTAGTTAAACTGTACTCTCGGATAGACTCTCTTTTTATGTATCTTTATCTAATTGAATTACAACTTCTTTTACTAGTAAAACTTAGTTATATAATTAAAGTACTTTAAAGTATTAATATAATTGTGGTAAAATACCTATGATGAAACTCTCATCATTATCGATGCGTACGTATTTTCTATGTTTTTCTGATCAGACATATTTTTCATTCATAGATTCAAATTTTTACAAATATAAAAGCAACATCATACAATGGATGTGCTACCACAAGAAAAAAAAAAGACATACCATAGATAGATAAGTTCCCAAACTTGTACAAATTTGGTAAAACGTCGAAAGGGAAAGGTGCCACGTGCGAGTAAAATTACGAAAAATTCATAATGCCCTTCAAATTCTTCCAACTTGAGAATGGTCTCTTTATGTTGTGACTTTGAACACCGCTCCAAAACCCTGGTTCTCATTGAAATGAGTCTCATTGGATAACATAGATATTCTTTGGCGTTGAAGCCAAGAAAAGAGTCTCTCTCGAGTAGAGCAAGTTTGATAGAAAGGATCTCTCTCACAAAGAGGGGGATTGGAATAAACAGGATCTCTCCCACAAAGAGGAGAAATAGAATAAAAGATCTCTCATAGCCTCGACATGAGGAAATTTTAATTATCTTTTTCAAACGGAAAATATTGTGGGACTACGATTTTCAAGTTTTATAAGACTTCGGTCTAGATTTAACATTGGCTTGATATATACCCTTGATGGAGTTAATAATTGACGCACATTTTTTGACAAGGTGAATAAACACCAAATACCATACCATAATAACCAAAGCAATCAAAGTACAATAAACAAGAATCACTTATAGCACTTACCAATTTCGTGCCCAAAGATAATTTTGGTGGTGAAGAGCATATGAGCGATGAGTTTATTGAAAATTTTGGCATCGCGACGTCGAAGGGAGATATAAAGTGGATGAAATTCCGTTGAAAGAGCAGAGGCAACGACCAGACTAGGATCCCAGACTCCAACAGAATCGTGTCGGAGCCAACAGGTTGTGCCGGTTCCAAAGCTAAACCGTTGTTCAACAGATTCTGCAGTTATGAAATTGAAGTTTAAACGCCAGCTAACTTCCCAGATTAAAGATAAGACGATAATGATTGTCGAAGCTTGGTGGTGATAACCGAAGGTTCTTTCGATAACCACAAGGAGGAGCTGCTACCAATTAATTCGTTGGGATGAACAATTGAAGTGTCCGACTTCTCTGAGTGTGACGACTTGGTGAAATAGGATATGAAGTACTGAAAAAGTCGTCAAGACTTCCAGATCTGGCTAACGAGGTATCTCTAGTGTAAATATCTTTTCCACACCAAAATCTCATACTGGTAAATCGTGAACCCATGATTTTGGCGATCAAGGTAGTGAGTCCGCTACAAATATGACCAGTGAGATTAGAGTGCCCAAGAAGCATAATTCTTCAAGAAATCTTCCCAAGACAGTTTTCATTACTCAGATTTACCCTTGGCGGCAGTTTGTGTAAACACTAGTGTTTAGAAAATGCTTTGATTTCGATAAGCGACTTTGTGGCAGAGTAAGAATCTATAATAAACTCAGGCTTAGCCGAAGATTGGAGGTACCAGCGTAGATCGAAGCCTGAGGCGACAATCCGTCAGCAGACTGAAAAAAGTTCTTTGGGGCTTTCACCCGATAAGCAGTTGATGGCTGGAAGATGCGATTTCAAGATCGAAACCGAAATAATAATTAGCCAGAGGGAAGTGATGTCGCCATAGCTGAATCCAGATGATCAAATCTTTCTCATCGTTGTCGTGAATGAGAAAAGTCGTCAGAACTTTGAAACGATCGTCAGGATTTCGAACACCAAACCGAAAAAGGAACAACAAAAGAACCGAAATCAAAAGAGATAAGATAAACAAAGAGAAAACAAAGTCGAAGGGAAAAGGAAAACTTGACGACAACGGCGCTGGAGTTCGTTGGCGTCGAAATAATTGTTTAGATTGAAACTTTGATTTTCATACCAAATAAAAAGTTATGTATTTTCTATATTATGAGAAAATATACCCCTACATCTAACACTCGCATACATAGTTAATCTACAGTTAATAAATTGACTAAATACGGAATATTGTAGTATAAAGGTTTTTTGAAACTTAAATTTTTTCCTTATTATACACTCCTTATCAAAATCTTATGTAATACTATGTAATGGAGAAATATATTATACACCTCATTTATTTAGTTCATCCTTTTATAAGTTATCCTCCCCACTATAACTATTGTCCCATCTTTTCATGGATATGTAAAGATGGTGATACCAAGATAATTTTAGTGGGGGCGAAATGCCAACGCCGGAGTCTTTCTCCACTTCACCCAAAGTTTGAAGCTTTTTTATGGGCAATGTCAGAATTACATAGTCGACGAATCCAGTGCCAACTCTTCCAGACAGACGGCGCAAAACTTACCAGTATAATTCGACATCCCGATAATTGACCAGCCTTTCATACGCTAATTCAAGATTACCAGAACCTACGTGAGCATTTCTCAGGTTTCTCATTGTCTCTCATTCTACGTACGGCGAACACACAAACATATAGCCTGGCTCGAGGATCTCGCACTTTCTTATGTGATTTTATTTTTGTAGATTATGTACCGCCGTCTTGGGTCCCTAACAATTTATGATCAATGTGTGGTTGACAAAAAAAACTATTTTCCCATCATCAACTTAAACAATCATTTTCCCAACTTATTTTTTTGTAAAACTTTATGCCATAGTGAAAATGTCATGAACCTCATTTACTTGATTAACCCTATTTATAAGCTGTTCAATCCACTATACTACTTTCGCATTGACGATCATATATTGTTCATTTACCAATTATGAATATTTTCTTTTGTTTCAATAATGTTTAGTTATTTGTGATATTTATATACAGGTGAAAATAATTATATTGTTTAAAAAGAATCTTACATTGTATTGGTATATATTAATGTAAATAGTATTTATATTTAACGTTTTATGTTGAAACATCACTTTTTCTTTTAATTTATTATACAGTTTAGAAATTGTGTTATTAGTTAAGTTTTGACATTTATTAATTTATATAGTAGTGACTTTCAAATCTATTTCTGTAGGTATTTGTTTATATGGTAATGGATTATATTGAACACAATAGTTGTATTATTAAAGATAGTCATACTTTATTTCATAAATTATAATGATTTAGGACTATTTACTATACATGTCTGTTTTAAAAAATTCAAAATAGAAAAGTAGAAAAAGGCTACTTTTTGTATAAAAATGTTTGCATTCAAAATTTCATTAAACCTACATATTAAAACAAGGAAATTGAAGGGTGGTTTGGAGAAATTAGGGGGAAAACAAAGAAGCATCAAGTGAGGACTTATTTATTTCATGTCATAAAATTGATGATTATTTTTTTCAAAATGCAAAGTGTTATAAGTTTAAATATTACTAGTTAGTTGGACCGCGTAATATGCGGGCATTAAAATTTTGTAAATTTTAGATTTGATATGTAAAAAATTTCGATTTTCAAAATTTTCAACTGATATGATATTGGACAAAAGTGAGCTTGTGTGGTTTGTTTTCCTTTGTTTTGATGTTTAAACTTAAACTCTCTTTGGTTTCGGTTTATTTCAATATAATTAGATGTTTAAAAAATGATATCTTAAGATTTTCGACTTTTAAAATTGTGCATATTCTATTTGGCACGTCCTGTATAAGATATAAATATTTTACAGATTTTAAAATTTGACCCCGCAAAAAATATAAGCCTAGATACTATATTACTCCATTTAGCATATCTTGCATAAGATTGAATATTTTGCCGATTTTGACATTTGACTCCGCTAGAAAGTAGAAACTATAATGTTAAATTTTAAATTGTTTTATTCATAACTACAAATATCGATTCATTATTTAGTAAATTTATATTTTGTATAGCTATCAAAAAGTAGAAGATATGACACTTTATTAGTTCATAACTTCGTATAGTTTTTTTAGTTAATCAAAATATACAATATCTTAATAAATATTTAAATATAATAAATTTTATATAAAGTAATATTGATTTATTGAGTAATGTTAATTTATTTTTTTAATTTATTTTATTTTAAAATATATTTATTTTATATCATATTTAGAATTATATATATATAGATATATATCTATATTATTTTTGTATTAAAAATAAAATATATCAAATATATTATATAACTCATTAAGGTTTTTTTTTTACAACCTTATAACTCATTAAGGATAACTATGATTTTTTAAGATAAATATTTTTTGAATATTTTCTTTATCAATTTCATTTTTTATTTATTTTTCGTTTTATTTTAAGAAAATAAATAAATTTATGAATAACTTTTTTTTATTAATCAAATAGTTCATTAACGGCAACATAGTAATCAACCAGTCTAACTTTTAATCTGGTGCAAACTGACTTTATACTTAATATATAAGATTTTTGTGTTAGATGGCAAATTTACCTTTGAGAAAAATACTCGTACTAGTTAAAAGTATATATTATTAACATGTACAAAATGTGTTATGGGAAAAATGTCACATTTACAACAATGTGACGGAGACAACAACATATAACCAAATGTCTTTCTCGTTATTACAGTCCCTCGACTTTTATATTTTTTTTTTCGTTTATTTTTTTTTTATTTTTATAACGTTTGAGCTATAATGAGAAACCCATTGACCCCCAACGACCTCTCTGCTCTCTCTTCAATAAATATACTTATTCCCATAAGACAAAGCAAAGCCAGAGATAAGCCCTCAAAATAATACACAGAGCAAATCAACAAAAACTCTGTTTCTTTCTAAGAATGTCGTGGATTCACTCTGTTTTTATCATATGCCTAGCTTTCAGGTGGTGCATCGCCGGAGATACATCACCGGAAGTCACTGATGATGGAGCTCCGATGGAGAAAACAGAACAAGAAGCTCTTTACTCTGCGGTTCAAGGCTTTGTTGGTGATAAGTGGAATGGTTCTGATCTTTATCCTGACCCTTGTGGTTGGACTCCTATTCAGGTTTTGTTTTTATTATGACAAATCTCTCTTCTTTAATCTTTGATATTTTTTTTTTTTGCTTAAACGTAATTAAATGGAAAGGGTTTGTTCTGTAGCTGTCTGAATAATTCCTTTCAATATACATATCTCCTTTGGAACTTCCATAAACTGTAGGTGAAACATTAAAATTAACGCTTCCATGAATCAAAGTAAATACTCGTTTGCGTATAAGATCTAACTTTTAGTTCTTTAAATGTTTCGTTCTTAATAGGTGGCTTCAATTATGCACATTTGGCCCACCAACAATTTCCTCATCTTGATACTTTACTAATTAATTTTTGTTTTTGGATTTTCAGGGTGTTTCTTGTGATCTCTATAACGACTTGTGGTATGTAACCGATCTAGCCCTAGGTCTTGTTCATGAAAACTCGCTTTCTTGCGCCGCAAGTTTGGAGATAAAACCCCAGTTATTCAACCTCAAGCACTTAAAAGCTCTCTCTTTCTTCAACTGCTTCACGTCGTCGATAACAATATCCAAAGAGGATTGGATGAACTTGGGAAATAATTTAGAATCTCTCGAGTTTCGATCCAATCCTGGTTTGGTTGGGGAGCTTCCTGAAGCAATTGGAAGGCTCACAAAGTTGAAATCTTTGGTTGTTCTTGAAAATGGGTTCACAGGGAAATTACCGACGAGTCTATGCAATTTAACGAGCTTAAAAAGGTTGGTTCTGGCGGGAAACTTGTTCACGGGAACGATCCCAGATTGCTTCAATGGGTTTAAAGATCTGTTGATACTGGATTTGAGCCGAAACTCTTTCTCAGGGGCTTTGCCTTTGTCAATTGGAGAGATGGCTTCATTGCTGAAGCTTGATCTAAGCAATAACCAGCTAGAAGGGAATTTACCTCAAGCAATGGGAGTTCTGAAGAATCTGACACTTTTGGATCTTAGAAACAACAGAATCTCAGGTGGGTTGTCTGGAAACGTCGAAAAGATTCCATCTTTGACGGATCTAGTTTTATCAGGAAACCCAATGGGTAGTAGCCATGACATGATGGAGGTTAAGTGGGAGAAGATGGGCAATTTGGTAAATTTGGATCTATCAAAGATGGGTTTAAGAGGTGAGATTCCTTACGGTCTAATCAAGTTGAGAAGATTGAGGTTTCTTGGTCTCAATGACAATGAGTTAACCGGCAAAGTCCCATCGGAAAAGCTCGAGACTTTGCCTTGTCTCGGTGCTCTCTACATTAATGGAAACAATCTATCAGGAGAGCTTAGATTCTCCAAAGACTTCTATGAGAAGATGGGAACAAGATTCAAGGCTTCAAAGAATCCAAATCTTTGTCAGTATGTCGTGTCAGGATCTCAGCAATATGTTACGCCACTTGGATTGAAGCCTTGCACGATGGAGAAGACAAAGGGTGATTTGGTAATTCAACAAACGTTGAGGGCCAATCTTAAGAAAGAGGAAGAGTCAAGTTCATCAATAGCTATCATGGTCACTAGACATGTGTATTGTCCTCGGATTTGCTTATGGAGCTTTCTCTTGTTATTGTACTAAACTATTATTGATTTTTTTGTTAGTTTGTTTGATGGTTAATACTTCTTAGTTTCTATCGGTTAGTTGATTGATTTTGATGTCGGTTACCTAGGTGGAAAAAAAAATTTTTATCAAGACTAACAATCTTGTACTATTTAACAAAAAAAAAACAATCTTTTACTAAACTAACAGTTTATATAAAATCAAAATAAAATTTTAATTAAAAATCAAAATTGATTTAAAATTAATAAAAACGAATAACAAAAATTAAAACTAAAATATTATAATAAAAGAAAAAATTATATAATAAATAGTTAAAATGGACTGAAAATATTAAGACATATTACGATTAATAAAATAAGAAACATTAATAAAAGTACTAAAATTTTCTGAAAATATTAAAAACAATTCTCAAATTAACAAAGAACTAGTTAAAATCAAATAAAGTTATTGCTAACTTTTTGAAATGACTAAAAAAAATTTTATATAATTTTTTAATTTAAATAAATCATACAAAGTAAATATAAATTTTTAATAAAAATATTATTAAATTGAAATATCACTATAAAAGAATGATAAATATAAAATATGATAAAACCTAAAATATAATAATTAATAAATAAATTTTTATTTGATGTTGTTATATATTTATTTTAACTGTTTTTAAATTCAGTAAATTATTATACAAGTTTGTAGCAATGAAAATAAAATATAAAAAATTCAAAAACAGTAAACAAATCTATAAAACAAATTTGTAGTGACGAAAAAATTTTTTTGTGTTATTCTAGTCAGAGAAAAATCTCTGACATCATGATAAGAAAAATTCTGTAGTCAAAGCATATAAATTTGTGGCTTTTCAAAACTATGTAGCAACATAAAATAAATCTGGACGCACTTGACATTAGTCTAATAATTAACTTTTTCAAAAAACTCGGTAGTTTTTGCAACAAAGCTTGTAGCCAAACTACAGATTTTTTAAGGCAATACAAAATATGTAGTGTCGTGTTTTCAAATTTTTTCGATCGAAAAAAAAAACTGTTATAGTAAATATGTGGTGTTTTGAGAAATCTGCAATAATTACACAAAAAAATCTGTAGAAAAAAAGTCTGTAGTAAAGTAGAATAAATATGCAATGATTTTCTAAAAAAATCTGTTAGACACTTGAAATTCTGTAGCATCAATGATGAAAAATCTGTGAAAAACAAATATGTGACAGATTAATAAATCTGTGGCTTCATGTATGTTATAAATTTGTAGTTCGGAAAAAAAATCTGAGATTCCAAAAAAAATAAATCTGTATACAGATTTATAAATTTTGGAGAAGTTAAAGTCACTACAGATTTGTTTTCCAGATTTTTCGCACTTTCGAGAAAATTTCATTAATGATATTCTGGTAATATTGTTTTTTAACAAGTTGCTCGAAGGGTAATATAGGTATTAAAAAAACTCAAATAACTCTAATCTTATGTGATGTTATTCAAGTTATTTATGCCTTTTTGGGCTTACTCTCATTTTGTTTCCAGAAAAAATCAAGTCATTTGGATGTAACAAATCTAATTTTTTCTTTGTCTCTCTCTTAATAAAAGTGTAAATATGTATATGTTTGTAAGGTTTCATTTCTCCTTATTCTTAGTATTACAACCCTTAATTTCTTTTATAGAGAAAACCAAGAGAGAAAAAAATACAATAAAGGACAATGAAATTAATGACAAAGAGATCTACACAACCTTCAAAGTAAATTCAAAATTTGAAATTCAAAGTTTCCTCTTCTTCTAGACGAGGGAAAACCAGGGAAACTTGGTTGAACCAAGACTTTCCAGACTTCATTGTATTTCATTGACTTCAGATTTTTCAGACTGCAAAACCAGAGAGAACTTGGTTGACCTTGATTGATTAATCCTCAATGGGTTGGATTTGATTGATCAATTCTCAATACTCCCCCTCAAACTTGACCATAGGATTTTCGAGGGTCAAGCTTGGAATCTTGAAGAGCCCCCTTGTTAAAAACCGTATCATATAAAACCTCTTTGGATAAAATTATGCTAAGGAAAAAAGAGTGGAGTCTTCTTAGCCAAGGGATTGGGCAGTGAGTTGATGAGCTTTATGATCATGTTTGGGGACTCATAAACTCTGGAATATGGCCTAAATGTAGTCCAAGACAGTAATTCTTCCTTGCATCAACTTCTTTTGCTTGAATTCTTTGTAGCCGGTTTAGTGTCTCCCCCTTTCTTTTGATCTCTTGCCATCTTCAGAGGGTTTGATCCACATCTAGTCTCTTCTCATGAGCTTCAAGTACCTAATGCAAAAACACATGCACCAACTCTAAAGAAAGAGACCCATTCAAATTATATTTAAAGCGGTATCTTCCCTTCCATTATTTTGTAATGATCATGAGGAGTGTCGACCACGTCTTTTTGCTTTGGCTTATGCACTTGAATCCCCCACTTTTTCCCTTTGTAAAAATAGTCATTACATTGTCATCTTGAGTGTCACCAACTTGATGGGGGACTTCACAACTTTAATACAACCTCCTTAGCACGTTATATATTTAGATGGACATCCTTTTTGTTACTTGGCCAAGAATATCTCGGTTGGTCTCTTGAATCATTACATATGGCTTGAAGAATTAACATTGACTTTTCATTTAACAGCCCTCCTCAAGCTTGACTCGGAGAATAAGAGTATAGAGTTAAACTTGAAAGATGAGAGCCAATGATTGTCAATGCATTGGACCATCAACCTTCTTGGCTTAAGTAATGACCTTGTTTTCGAGTGAACTCTCATCTCCACCTTCAGAAATATACATCTTTTGTGAAAACTCTAATAAGTGGGCAGTGGTGAGCTCCTCTTCTTTTCTTCAATTTGTGACTTATTCTATTTTCATCTTTAGGAATGTACACCTTCTTGGTATATGATCTGAAGCAAATGTGTAAAGAGGCACCATTGTTTGATTATCTCCCCATCTTCAGGAATATACACCATCTTGGTGTAGGCTCTGAAGCTATGAGTAATTTCTCTCCATATGCAAGAATACACACCCTCTTGATGTAGGCTCTGGAGCTATGGCTACTTTCTCTCCATCTTCAGGAATATACACCTTCTTGGTGTAGGCTCTAAAGCTATGGGAGAATTTTCTCTCCACCTCCAAGAATATACACTTTCTTGGAGTGCGCTCTAAAGCTATTGGAGAACCTCTCCATGGTTTAGGAATATACATCATGTGTGGGCTCTAAACCACGTGGACAACTTTTCATGGTTAGTAATATGCATCTTGTGTAGGCTCTGATCAAACATGGGCAAACTTTTCTTGTCTTGTTGTTGCTTCTGGATCTATAGTCACATCTTGTGTCCTACACAAGATTACAACTTAAAACAGAAACTAGATCACCAAAATGAGATCATAACTTGATCAATGTCAATTATGATCTCTACTAATAACTAACAACATCACGAAAATTATATTAGCGTCAAGATCACTGATTTTTAATCAAGGCAGCACACCAAGATTAAAAATTCAGAACATACTAATATATTTAGGCTAAAACAGAACATCTAGACAACTTAAATACGCATAAAATAGTCAATATAACTTATCAAGCCTAATAAACTTCCCTAAGGCAGAAACTGAGCAAGCAGATTTAACTAACTTCTAAGCACTTTAAGACTACTAAACATAACCAGAGAATAAACAAAATGCTCTTATCAAAGGGAGTATGACATCTTAGTATTAAGGAACCTTAGCTAGTTCCATGAACCTCCATTTTTAAGTTGCTCATTGGAACTTGTTCATGATTTCTTGTGGCTCCATTTGATTCCTTTTGAGTAACCAAACTGCTACAACAACTCTTTGAGAAACCACATCTTCTTTGACCTTGAATCCAATCTTCCATCGTCATTCTCTCTTAGAAAAACTTCTAGATCGGTCTTCTAAGGCTTTATTCTTGCTTCTTTGTAGCTTCCATTTGGAGTCTTTTGAGCAGGAGAACATACAACAACACCTTTGAGATCTCCAATACAAAGCCAACTATGACCTCCAAGCCTTCGAGCTTTTGTTTAGGTCTTCTAAGTTGCTTTAACTCAGTGAATACAACCATTTTAGACACTGAAACCCATGCCTTTGAGATTGATTCTAACCGTGAGAGTATAGATAATAGAGAATATAGAGAGTATAGAGAGTTTAGAGAATAAGAGTATAAGAGAATGAAAAGAATAGAAAATAGGAGAATGATTTTAGGGAGAAAAAAACATATTTTTGCTCTCATTTTCTCTTGGATTTGCAGAAGCTTTTAGTAAGAAATGTACTGAGTTTTGCTCAGTTTTTCTTTGAATTTTACAGCCAAAACTGTGTGGCGCTGATACCATGTTAGAATTTTGAGATTGTATGAATGTGAGAATGATGAGAACAAGGGCGTGTGAGAATTTTATGGAGAATAGAGTGGACTCAAGGTAGTTAGCCTCCAACATAAGCGTATGGTGAGCAAAGCTCAAGAGAGAATAGAGAATTTATAATTAGAGAATAAGAGAGTATTGGAGAATCATTTCTCCTTAATCTTAGTACAACAATCCTTGGTTTCTTTAATAGAGAAAATCAAGAGAAATAAAATACAATAAATGACAATGAAATTAATAGCGAAGAGATATCTACACAATCTCCAAAGTAAATTCAAAATTTGAAATACAAAGTTTCCCTCTTTTCTAGACGAGGGAAAACCATGGAGAACTTGGTTGAATCAAGACTTTCCAGATTTCATTGTACTTCACTAACTTCAGATTTCTTAGACTGGAAAATCATAGAGAACTTGGTTAAACTTGATTGATCAATCCTCAATGGGTTGAATTTGATTGATCAATTTTCAATAAAATTGACGTATGTCATTATCTTAATTAACATGAATCTGATGAATTATAGTTATTCTACTGTCATATTTACATTAAACCCAATCAACAATATGTAATAAAGCTTATGCAAAAAAATCACAGCTTTAAACTTAAATGACAAAGCCCTTCTTTGGTTATTCTTGTCTTTGGTTCCAGCCCTTCTCTCGGGCTCTTTCTTGAGTCAATGAGCTCTTCGAAGGCTTTGCCCCCCCCCCCACTGGGTTGAACGAAGTTGATGTATACCTATAGGTCTGTTGGCTTCTCTGGAAATCCAGGAATCGACTGTTCTTTAATATGGAGCATACCTCTGTGGCTGACCTTATTTGTCAGGCTCTGGACAGCGCCCGAGAGTGGCAATTGGCTAATCGTCTGCAAAATAAGGTTTCTCGTTCATCTCATTGCTCTGTCTGTCTTCCTCTAGACCTCCTCCGGTTTCATGTTGGGTGGATGTGTCATGAGATTCGTCATCGGGGAAATGTGGCATGGGATGATTTTATCGCTCATCTGAGGAAGCTCCATTGGGAGAGTTTCTCTCTTTTCAGGAAGGAGTGACTTCTGTGTTAATGACGGAAGCTCTGGCTCTCTCTCTTGCTCTACGTCAGGCCCTTGTGTCAGGGATAGATGAGCTGCTTATGCACTCTGACTCTCAGGTTTTGGTCAATCTAATCAAGCGGAAGGAAGATCATATTGATATTTTTGGTCTTCTTCAGGATAGATATTAGGGATTTACTCTCTAATTTTCTGTTGTTTCGGTTTCTTTTATTACAATTTAGTTGATTCTTTAGCAAGACGAGTTTTTCTGCTCAGGTTTCTTCATTCTGTGGTTTAATAAAATTTATTTTTTTGTGACAAAAAAAAACATAAATGACAAAGAAAAAAAGGAAAAGAAAAAATGAAAGGCTATTTTTTGTTAAGCATTATATAACTTTAAAAATTGGTAACATTCATAACATATTGTTTTAGTTATTAAATATTCAAACCTATGGCAACGCTAAAAAAAATAGAATTAAAAATATAGATAAATAGAAATCATGTTTTGGATCACAGATCCATCTAAATTATCCTGACTAAGACATGAAAATTTTCTAGCAGACTAGTAATTTGACTATCAAAACTATAATTTTACTAGAATAATACAAACTAGTGGTTTTTGGCTGTTTTAATTCAGTATGTTAATCATAAAAACAAAATTTTCTATGTAAAGTATAAGATTCAAATTAAAACATTAGGTTGTGACTTGTGACCATTTAGATTTAATGCTTTAAATAAACATGCAGAGCATTTAAGCATATATCCAAAGATAGCTAACTTTGTTGTCTCAGGACTCTGTCACTGGTTTCATACAGACAATACAAACTAAACCAAACAAAGCCTTATAATGCCTGGAATTTTCTGACTTCGTAGAGGTAATTTAATGACTTTTTCTAAATAAAAATATAGTTTCTTTCTATGAATTTTTAAAAGTTGATAGTGAGGGAAGGTCAATTAAAGATGAGACAGTTAGGGGTTTCTAGTATAGACTGAAAATTTTCTTTTTCACTTTTTACTTTTTAGTTGGCAGTAAGCTTTTTACTACTCATTTATAGCTCTCTTTTACTACATAGCTTCTGTCATTATTATTTGTTATAGGTGGCGGCTTATATACCTTTTCAGTAATTACTATATGCCCAAAGAAAAATAAATATTTTTTTTGTTTTATTAAAAATTTAGAGCCATTAAACACTGAATTTGTTTTTTTTCACCAAACTCTGAATTTGTTTGTGGACAAAGGATTTCATATTATATGTTTTTTTGCTAAAAAACACAAAGATTAAAAATGTGTTTTTAGAATCAATTTAACCGATTATAAAAAATAATGCTTAATATGATTGGTTAAAAAGTAATCAATACATTTAGTACTTATATATAAATAATTATCAAAAAAAAGTTGTATAGAAACAAAAATATAAAAACATCTTATATTTTGAAACTAAAGTAAAACTCTAAACCATCTAAGATTAGAAAACAGAAGGAGTATTATATTTAACTATGTGACAAGAACAATTTTTTATTAATTATGTGGTTATACTTTTTAATATGCTAAATTAAATATGATTACAAAGTTCGTTATGTTTGTTAGGCCATGTTTAACGCAGGTTTTAAAGTGAGTATCTTAATTTAAATAATAATAATAAAAAATTAAAAAACATAAGAGACAGTCTCTTATTTAAGAGACTATGGGCAGACTTTTAAAGAGTGTCTCTACCACATGTCTCTCTAATTAGTCAAATTTCTTTTTAAACATTAAAAATTAATTATTAAATCATGTTGAAATATTATTATAATAATAGTTAGAAACTCAATTAAAAAAAATTATGCGTTAATTATGCTCTTAACCAGTTGATTAAGTGCTTGTATATATCTAGTCTAAATAGTTGTTCTGGGAATATAAACAATGATGATATTTAATTAATGATTCTTACAAGTTACAATGAACCCTTACGGATAGATAGTAAACTTACAATGAGTTTTGTATTTCTTTTAGTAACATTTCTCTGAACTCATCCTCTGGCCACGGGTTAAATTTCTGAATCCTTATATCTTGTTTTTTTTTTACTTTCTATTTTACCTTTTTCCAATGTAATCTAATTTATGTAGTGAATGTCCTGACAGTTTTTTTCGAGAATTTTGCTTTGATTGAATTTGTTGGATGGATTATAATTTCTTAGCAAATAATTATGAGAATTTTTTAGTATACGCATTTTATTTTATAAACTTTAAGATCATTGAGATATTTTATTGAGTTTTCATCACTGGAAAAAATAAAAAAAAAATGAAAAAGTGAAAATATAGTCGTTGATAAAATTTTGTTGGTGATTTATTAAGATGATACAATTGATTTTACAAGAATTTTTTTTGTCGGTAATTTATTAAGTTGGTTAAATTGATTTTCCGTGTAAATGCCTTATGTGATTTTCATTCTTTATCGATTCTATTAAAATAGGGTCATTTTAAAATATTCATCCTAAGCAAATGAATCTCACTTCTAGTCTAGGTTGGACTTGCACGAACAAAGATGATAAAGTAATCTTGATGGGGGCAAAATGTCACCGTCAAAGTTTTTCACCACTTCATACAGAGTTGGAAACTTTGTTATGGGCGATGTCAGAGTTTCATAACCGCAATATTGACTGCTGCGTCTTCCAGACAGACTGTACTAAGCTTACCAGTATTCTTCGCCAACCGGAGGATTTTCCACCCTTTCATACACAAATTCAGGATTACCAGTCTCTTTGTGGATTCTTCACGGATTTTTCATTGATGCACAGTCCACGTACGGCGAACGCGCAAGCTGACAACTTTGCACGACAATCCCATATTTTTTTCCATGATTTTAATTTTGTAGATTCTGCGCCACCGGATTGGCTCTCCAATTTTTTTTTTTTTTTGTCAACCACACATTAATCAAGAAATTACAGACATGGGTAGCCAAACAGATTGGCTCTCCAATTCGAGTGTGAACTTATGACTAATGTGTGGTTGACAAAAAAATATTCATCCTATAAAATATATTTGGACTAATTTATTAGTAACTTAACAAATTAAAAGAAATATATATATCTAGTCTATTAATATGCCATATTAAACTCTACCAAGTTTAAAACAATATATCTCATATTATGTATCCTCTAATCTCATGTACAATTAAACTATATAGAATTATGTTATTTTTATTAATAAGTTTATATATTATTCATGTATCAATATTTATGTAGGTAACGTGTTAGCATACATGTATTAATAAATAAAGATCGAGACCTTCCCAGAACGTCAAATGGGAATTCTTTCTCGTCAAGGACACTTCTCAATAGAAGATTATAAATTCAATCATATATTGATTTTATAATAAATTAATTTTGATATATCCATACTATAGTGTATATGAAAATTATATTATTTTAGTGCAAATGCACATGTAACATAGAAAAATATATCATCAATTATATTAGTGTAAAATACTATATTTTCATTTATCATATATTAACTAAATACATTAATAGAGTAAAGATAAATAATATCTGAATTAAAATATAAATAAATAAAAATGAATAATTTAAATAAATTTAATTTGATATTTGATTCGGTTGTATTAAAAATATGAGTATGCTAATTTAAATATGGACAAAGATAATCTCAACTATAAATCAACATTTTATAAATAATAATAAAACCATATTATCAATTTAAATAAACAAAGTTTAAAATAATCTACCAAATTAGCATAAATTTTCGTACTTTGATTCGTCGTTGATTCGCCTATCTGTATGTATTCACTTGTGGCATCTGGCGGAAGACCATATGCTAGCATTCAAAACATCGTTGTTATTTTTGGAAGAGAAGATAATCAAGCCTACCCATTGCATCCCTTAGCTGTGAAATAGTTGTCATAACTTTCAAATGCATCATAATACGAAACAATAAAAATCGCAACAGACGATATCTTATGAGTAACATTTCGTTCTTGTAAGCCCGAATCTTTGAAAATTAATCACCGAATAGTAGAAAATGTATGCTTTTTCGATCACTGAAGATGTAAAAATGACTCGTAACTGAGCCACCGTGAATAATCGAATTGCCTTGTTGATTGACAAGAGATTGAATGACCAAATTGTTGTTTGAAATAGCAAAATTTATGATTTCTTCTTCATGGTCGATGTTATTAATGATCTCCATACTTTCATCATCATAGGTGTAACTATAATATTCGTTTTTTTTAACTTTTGGATGGCATAAAAATCACATTTTGGAAAAACAACAAAATTTATTCACACATGGGAAAACATTATTTTGAAAAATTATGTATCTATAAATATTGGTGATTCTATTCACTATATGAGATAACTAAAAGTACTTACACTCTAATAATAAAATGTCTATTCATTCTTTTGGATATTCTTAAGAAGAAGATAAAATTTTATGTTAGTTCTATATTAAAGTTCCTCTAGACCAATTAAGGGTGCATACTGGTCATTTGATATGTTTTAGTCTCTTGTGATGTGAGCTTACGAAAATGGAAATAAGACAATTTGGTGAGAGCGTACAAAAAGATCTATGCAATCTTGAATTCAAACTAAAAATTACATGCATGCATTAGACAATGTGAAATTGACGTTCTCATGGTGTTTCAAGTGATGATATAGTAAATATTATAAAAGAATTTATACATTTATTATAATTATTCAAATAATTAACTTTTATTTTTAACGACATACAATTTAATCAAGCCACATAATGTTAAGTGAAGATCCACAATTCAATACAGGTTATAAATTTGACCATGTTTGGAATGTGATTAAAAACTTTGATAAGCTTATAGATGGTTCCACTTCTCATAAAAATCTTACCATTAATTCTCCAACACAAGTATCATGAGGTTTGTCTTCATTTTCTCTAAAATTAGAAGTTGATGAAGAGATAATCAGTGGGCCTTCCTCTCAACGTCCAAATGGGATTAATAATCCAAAATGAAAAGAAAGTTTGATGATCAACCACCAACGGTTATAAAAACTTTAGAAGAAGGAAATAAACAACTCTTAGAACATTTAAAAAATACAAGTACAAAAATAATGCATCGTTTGGAGATTCAAATTAAAAATTATGCACAAAAAGAACATAAAGAAGAAACAAAATTTTGTTTTGTAATTTGAATTCCATATAAGATCCAAATGTTCATGCATATATCCAAACTCAACAAACACAAATATTATCAAAGCGAAGAGTTCAACCACAACGCCAATAAACTCTTTCTCCATCTACTCTATTTGAGTAATAAATCACCAATTTTGGTGGTTCCATAAGCGATTTAGCAGATTATTAAATCACTTGTTTTCATGTTAAATTAATTTTGTATTATTTATTTTTATTTTTTGTACTTTTTCATATTAGTTTATGCATCTTTTAAATAAAATTATTAAATAATCTATCGAGGAACATCATATTTCTTTTAGGTTATTGTATCATTTTACATATTATTTAAGTATAAAATAAAAGCATCCAAGATTAAAAGACCAACTTATAAATAAAAGAGTTCAACAGAGGAATACTCATTACTTCATTTTGGTATCAAAAATGGAGTGAGGTTGGGGTATATATTACTCCAAAATGATGTTTGGAGTAAAAAATGGAGCAGAGTTGAAAATGCTCTAAGAACAGTGAAGGAAGCAAAATAGTATCAATATCTTAAATAAATTTTTATAGCGGCTAAAAGTTTATGTTTCTCATGTAACCAACTTAATTAAATAGAAAGAAAACAATGTGGCATATTAGAATGTAATAATCTCTTTTGAAGTAAAATAACCAAGTTTTGACCCAAAAGAGTAAAAGAAGGTTAAAATTAGTAGGAGTAAGTTATAGTATATGTTGGAGAACAAATGAAATATTATTTGTAAACAGATTGTGTAAATAGTTAGTGGGAGCAAGTATCCCTTTTATTAGGTTTTAGGCAAATTAATTTTTGTCTCATTTATAAATTTTCTCTCTTCTTCTTCTTTTTATTAAGAGACTGCAAAAAGCTATAAAAATTTAAATAAGTTTTCTCTCTTCATTTTCTCTCTTAACAATTTCATATTTTTCAGAGACAAGACGAAAATGAGATTTTGCCTCCAACCAGATTATTTTCCGAGTTTAGATTTTTTGTTCCGTGTAGTTTTGTGTTCAAAGTGACTTTTTATTATGAACAATGATAATCAATACATATACAACAAAGACTCTAAACAAAGATAAACTCTAATTCCCTAAAATTTAGGAGATAATGACATAAACCTATAAGCCTTAGGATTTACAAACATTAACGATAATAATATGGATTTATCTTCCAATATTCCTCTTCAAGTTGGAGCGTGGAGATACGTAATGCCCAATTAAGACATTAGCGCTTTCATCATTATGTCAGCTATTTGATGATATATGGACACATGCTGAATGACGATCATTCCATCCCCAACCACATCTCGAACTGAATTACAGTCAGACTCAATGTGTTTGTTCCATTCATGAAACACAAGATTAGCAGCGGCATGTATGACATCTTTACTATCGCAGGAAAAAAAAATCTAAATAAGATCCAAATATTCATGCATATATCCAAACTCAACAAACACAAATATTATCAAAGGGAAGAGTTCAACCACAAGACCAATAAGCTCTTTCTTCACCAACTCTATTTGAGTAATACGTCACCAATTTTGGTGGTTCCAGAAGCGGTTTATCAGATTATTAAATCATTTGTTTTCATGTTATATATATTTTGTATTATTTATTTTTAGTTTGTACTTTTCATATTAGTTTATGCATCTTTCAAACAAAATTATTAAATAATCTATCGAGGAACATCATATTTCTTTCAGGTTATTGTATCATTTTACATATTATTTAAGTATAAAATAAAAACATCCAAGATTAAAAGACCAACTTATAAAAAAAAAGAATTCAACAGAGCAATACTCATTACTCCATTTTGGTGTAGAAAATGGAGTGAGGTTGTGGTAGATATTACTCCAAAATGATGTTTGGAGTAAAAATAGAGCAGAGTTGGAAATGCTCTAAGATTGGCGAAGGAAGCAAAGTAGTATCAATATCTTAAATAAAACTTTCTAGCTGCTAAAGTTTTATGTTTCTCATGTAACCAATTTAATTAAATAGAAAGAAAAAATGTGATATATTAGAATGTAATAATCTCTTTTGAAGTTAAAGAACCAAGTTTTGACCCAAAAGAGTAAAGAAGAAAAGGTTAAAATGAGTAAGAGTAAATTATAGTATATGTTGGAGAACAAATGAAATATTATTTGTAAACAGATTGTGTAAATAGTTAGTGGGAGCAACTATCCCATTTTATTAGGCTTTAGGAAAATTAATTTTCATCTCATTTATAAATTTTCTCTCTTCTTCTTCCTTTTATTAAGAGACCGCAAAAAGCTATAAAAATTTAAATAAGTTTTCTTTCTCTTCCTTATCTCTCTTAACAATTTCATACTTTTCAGAGACAAAGCGAAAAATGAGATTTTGCCTCCAATCAGATTATTTTCCGAGTTCAGATTTTTTATTCTGTGTAGTTTTGTGTTCAAAGTGACTTTTTATTATGAACAATGATAATGAATACATTTCCAACGAAGACTCTAAACAAAGACAAACTCTAATTCCCTAAAATTTAGGAGATACTGACATAAACCTATAAGCCTTAGGATTTACAGACATTAACGATAATAATATGGATTTATCCTCCAATACTCCTCTTCAAGTTGGAGTGTGGAAATTCGTAATGTCCAACTAAGACATTAGCGTTTGAAAAGGTGCTTTAACAAGTGCCTTCATCATTATGTCAGCTATTTATGATATGTGGACACATACTGAGTGACGATCATTCCATCCCCAACCACATCTCGAACTGAATTACAGTCAGACACAATGTGCTTGTTCCATTCATGAAACACAAGATTAGCAGCGGCATGTATGACAGCTTTACTGAGAAACGCCTTAAACTTCTCCAGCATGTAGTGATCATTCTCACAAATGATCAAATCCACATAAAATAAAACATGAAGCTCAATGCCCTTACGCTTATTTGAGAACAGAGAAAAATCCTCAGATGATTGGAAGAAACCAAACCGAAGCAAAGCGTCTAAAATCTGGGAACACCAACATCTTGGAGCTTGTTTTAAGCCATGTAAGGATTTAAGAAAGTTATAAACTTTTCCTGGATGAGAATTACGGAAACCCAGAGGGAGTTTCATATAAACTTTTTCATTAAGATGAAGAAATGCATTATGAACATCCATTTGGTGAGCTTACCAATTATGACTTGAAGCAAGTTGTAGAAGTGTTCGGATGGTAGACATTTTGACCATTGGTGCAAAGGTCTCATGATAATCTTCTCCTTCAACTTGGTTATTTCTCTGAATAACAAGACGAGCCTTATACCATTCAATAGAACCATCAACGTTACAATTGATTTTTTATAGACCCATTGGCTACCATTGGCTTCTTTTCTGGTAGGAAAATCACATATGCTCTTTGTGCGCTAAGTTCCAAGACATTTACTTGTTGTCATAGCTTTGTTCCAATGAGGATGTTGTATTACCTCCTTGAAGTGTTTTGGTTCAACAACCGCAGTGATAGCCGAGAAGAAATCAAGATGTGTCTCTGAATTTTTTTAATCCTAGACGCAATTTGGTAAAGGATAGAGTGTTATACCTAGAACCGTAGAAGACTTTGGAGCTGGAACTGGAGGAGCGTGTGGGGGTTCTTTAACATGAAGAACATTATAAGTAATATAGTCTGACAACTTGACATACTTGATCTTTTCACATTGGCTGCGACCAAACGGGGCTTGTATCACCGTGGGAGGAGCGGCAAATTCCGAATATTTTTGGTGAATATGAGCTGCGGGGAACTCCAAAATAAGATACTATGTAACTAGGACCAAATCCGATGAAGGTGAAGGAGGCCTCGAACTGCTGTTAGCTGGAATAAGCAAAGAGGAAGACGCAGACTTAGTGCTTCCCTTTTCTTGTAATGGCAACAAAGAAGAAGAAGCAAAGCTCTCATGTCTTTGGATAGTGCCAACAGTAGTAATAACTAGTCATTGTTTGGTGTCATATTAATTAATAAAGGAGGACATAATGTATTCTTATTAGCAGACAATCGCGCAAAGGGGAAATGATCCTCATAAAAAATCACATCACATGAGATGATGAACTCATGTATTTCCATGTCTTAAACCCGCCAAGTGTTCGCGAGTTTCCTTGGGTGTCAAAGTTTATAATTTATATGACCTAATACCCTACGCTTAATCCCGCAAGAGAACGGGGTCAATTGTAGTATTTTAGGGTCGTCCAAGGATTTAAAGGCTTGGATTAGTAGAATCTAAACAAGGAAATTATACTAAGGCTCTTAGTCTAGGCGGCAGAATAGTAAGAGATTGTCACAGGTCTCTACTAAACCTAATCGAAAAGGGGGAGTAACCATGGTGATTGTTCAAATGAAGCAAACAAAAGTAAAATAACATAAAAGTAAAGCAAGCAATAGTGAACTTTGGATCTAATCAAAATAAAAGTAGGATCTTGAGATAATGGTTATGGGTTCGAGTTCAATCTAGAGTTGTAATGGATTTGGGTAAAGCTTTATTAGCAGATCTAGCTATTTCTAGACCAAGGATCCCTTTTTTGTCGATCAACCCACTCTCGTGATGGAGATCTATTCACCTATACACACTACAAGGCTCAACTCTCGTTTGTTGCCCATCTAAGCATGTATGTGATAGTGAGTCTCAAGCCCTTATAGACAGCTAACACCTTTGTGTCCCTAAAGGCAAACTACTCTCATATCTCAAGGTGAAAAACATAGGTTTAGTCCTCACAGGCATTTCATCGAACACTTTCTAGTCGTCTTTGAGCAAGCAAGAACTTTTAAGAACTAAACTAAACCTAGTAGAAATTATGTTAAGATCTAGCCTAAATATCCATTACAAACCCTAGGTCTAACCCTAATCTACCATATCTCAAGATCCATAGAGGATCTACTCACTAAACCTCATGGAAATCCAAAGATATAGAATGGATCTTCGAGCTCCCATGGTTTAGAAGAATAGATCTAAGAAGAGAGAGATTAGAGAAGAGATCCAAAGAACTTTAAACAAAAGCAAATGTTATTACAAAGTTTTGATCTTCAAAATAGTGACTAAAAATGTAGAAAATATGATAGAAAGATTCTCTCTTGTTCTTGAATCTTAAGGGTCTATTTATACTAAACATAGAGTGGAGGAAGCCTTAAAACAAAGGGTATTTTCGGCCATGTTGTCAGCCATCGACCCATCTGGTCGATGGGAGCCTACCCAGGGTCGATGG
>OVAN01001725.1:0-38462 GCA_900406275.1 Anastatica hierochuntica
AATATAAGGGACTAAAAACCTCCCAGATCTAAGCGGAAACGCATCAAGTACCTTAGCAGCTATGATTCGATTGACCCTTCTCACACATCGGGCAATACATGAAGGTAGAGAGTTCACAAATATGGAATTACATATGGCTCATGAACTTAAAGAGGTAATATATTGTGTTAAACCATGCCAACTCAAAGGTACGTGCGATTAAACCTTTGAAATTCATGATTATGGAGATAGTCACATGCCTTGCACTGAAGATGTAACTTGTATTTTGCATACTCCATTTCTCATTGGTGAATGCTATGAGTTGATATATGAATATCAAAGGATGGATGACTTAAGAGTTGAAAAGCTTGGTAGGGATTACCATGCGATATGTTTTGACATTTATTATATGTGTTCTTTGAATGATCATGATCTGGAGTTTAACTTTTCTATGTATGAGACATCTAGATCTCTTCTCGAAAAATCTTACCTTAAGGATGTGCGTGGTGTAGATAAGATCTTGAATGAGATAGAGGATTTTAAGGTTGAGATTGACTCGAGAGATGATAATATTTTGCTTTATATTCGTTTTAAGTTGTAGTTGATTTTTTCTTTCCACTTAATGCATTTGATCCCCATGAGCATCCAGTAATCAAAGAATATTTAAAAATATATGTTATGCTCGTAGTGATCTTCTTTGATGAGAGACGTGTCTTGTTGCCATGGAAAACCTTGTATCCTTTTGCACATGTTGTTTCTTGCAATGATAGGAGAAGGACTAAAGGTGCATTGGCTCAACCTTTTGATTCTTATGATTAACACCCGTAGCCAAATTCAAGCTCGTGACTATAAACAAGCGCTGAGTGGAAGGCAACCCACATGTTAGTTTTCTTTCTTTTAGTTATATTTTTGCTGTTTTTCACTTTTGGTTTTTGTTTTTTATTTTTGGTTTTGGTCTCTTGGATACAAGAAAGGAACGAGCGAATTTTGTAGCTAGGCAGACAAGGAATGACCGATCCCTGCCTAGGGATCGATCGATCCTTGCCAAGAAAAGGATATGATTTCAAGCTGAATTCAGAGTCTACAATCCCCCTCGTTAGTTTTCTTTTCTTTTTTTTTTCTTTTTCTGATGGATTTTTATCTATCTATTTTCTACTTATCCCTTCTCTGGCTTCGTTTCACACCGGGACGGTGTGGGATAAGTATGGGGGAGACTACTTATGCATTTTCTTTTCTTTTGGTGTGTTGTTTGAGTCAGTTTTATGTTTGATTGAGCCAGTCTTGTTGGAATCTAGCACTTTATGATGATTATTAGATTAGTTTCTTTGTGCGCTATGCTTTATTTCTATTCATATTGACGATTTTATTTGAGCTGTTAGCGCAAGCAAACCGGACTAAACTCCCCGCCATAAAGTTTTGGAACTCAAGTTCTTGTCGGGATTGTTTTAACTCTATTTATCTGAACTACTAATGAATCTAATTGCATTAAATCAGGGATTTGTAACCAGGAATTCGTAGCCAATAATTTAGGATTACATCCCCATTTTTCTTCCACTCTTATTCTGTAATACTGAGTGGCCAGACTGATTTTTAGTTTGGTACCACACTTTCACCCTATCTCATTCGAATATCCATGCATTTCTTTTTCATCTTATGTGCACACATGTGCAAAAACAACGGAGAGAATAGTGTAGACATGATCCTCTTGATTACTTAGGTAGGAATGAACTATTTAGGTGGTTTAGACACGATCATGTGTGTCTATTTAGTCGGTGTTGGGTGTTTTAGAGGTTAAGATGGTTGTGTTGAAAGTATTCTTCTTGTATGGGTGTTCTGTTGATGAAAAATGTTCATGTAATGCTAATCTCCCCCAGATTTTCGTGTATATGAAAAAAAAAGAAAAAAAGAAAAGAAAATTCAATGTTTATTTCATATCCGAATAAGAAATCACTTTTTACTTGTTAGTTTGTAGTTTGTTATGACCTGGAGATTGCACATTTTTTATTTGATTCATGAGTTTGTGGTTTCTGCTTGAGGGATCATGTTGATCAATATACTCTTTATGTCCTACGATTTTGCAAAATGTTTTGCATTCTGAAGCAGTTGTAAATCCCGATATACTTTTACCCTACCACTAAAAGCCATTTCATTATCTAACCCATTATTCTTGATGTATAGTTCTATGGTGAAAAGTTTCATGTCTCTTTGAATGAATGTAGAGAGTTAACAACATGAGTTCAAGTCTTGTAGATTCGGAGTTTGAAGTATGGATGGGCTTGCGAGGTCATGCAGGGATTCTTGGGTAGCATGTTCTAACTGTCTCAGGTTTATGTGGTTAGTGAATCTAACTGCAAAGTAAAGTCTCCTATAAATGTTAATGTCCATTTGGTTTCAAATTTCTTATCCTTTGGCTTAATATTCGTTTCCTTTACTTGAGGACAAGCAAAGATTCAAGTCCGGGGGATTTGATGCATTCGTATATTATGGGTTTTTACTAATGTTTTATTCGAGAAAATTGATTTTTGATATGTATTTTGTTTTTTTTTTTAGTCTTCTGATGTTATTTAGTGTTTTTACAGGTTTAACTTTGCTTTGGAGAAAAACATAGCAATTTGGTGCAAAATCAGATATTTGGAATGCATAGTTAAGTTGAAGCGTAAGAATTTTGGCCTTATTTTACATGCTTCCCACTGTTGGAGCGAGCCCAAATTTTCGACACAAGATAGCCACAAGAGTTAGCTTTAATTTGGAGGTAGTTTGAAGGAAATCTAACGGTGCGATGGAAAGTTCTGGCCATGTTAGTGAACACCTGTCATGGTGACAACGAGAAGACGAATGCGCAAAAATGAGTAACTTGGCAGACAGACAAGTATCAGCCGATTCTTGTAATGGATTGATCGTTCCTTGTCACGACGCGACGAAACCGACTTATTTTGAACCAGAATCGAAGATTGAAGACTAAGATTACATACTTAAAAATCCATACTCGATTTCTTTGTTTTATTATGCTATTTTTGAGACTTTAAAGTAGACTTTGAGCTTTGTAATCCTAAGGGAGAAGATTTCTTTTCCGTACCTTGAACTGGAGAAGATTTCTGAACCCTCTTTTCATATTCTATACAATTGCATGATGTTTCTCATTGATTTGTCTTGTGATTGTTCTTTGAATATGTGTGAGTAGTTCATTAGTTGGGTTTAGGGTTTCTCATTATGGGTTTTCGTGATTTTTCATTGTTCGGTTGTTAGATTGAGAAAATTATCTATTAGATTTTTGTTTATCACTATGTATAATGCTAAAATTGGATTCGCGACCTAGTTTCTGATCTTAGGTTGTTCAATACACCGAAAATGATTTCTTCAATGCGAGCATCTGCGAGTAAACGAGCAAAGTGTCCTTAGCCAACAAAAGTTGATGTTATTGCGCTTTGTCAACTTATCAAACCTGAATCTTATGCACGTTTAGAATCTGAAATTCAATGGAAGTTAGTTTATAGGATTCTATAACATAGGGAATTAGCGCTATGGAAGTATGTTGATTCTAAATTAGTGATTTGAGTTCTATACGGTTCTTAATTCTATTTCCCTGTTAATTAACATGACAATGATGATGACTTGAATTCCTTGAGAATACCCTGTGCCCAATGTTTTGCTGATTGATTTACAATTCGAGTCTCTACTTTTGTTTGTTTTCTATTCGAATTTAGCATCGCCAACAATCTATTCCTTTTCGCTTTAGTCTGTGCTTGATCTATAGCTTTTCGTGTGATCATTGGTCTCTGTGGATTCGATCTCGAACCACTACAACGTGCTTAACTGAACGCTTTGAGTGATTTCTTGGGTGAAAACCTGAGCTATCAATAATTAAGTAAAATTTCAACAAAAACAATAAAATAATAGTGTCATTACGTTGCTCTCTGCCCCCCCCCCCCCCCNCACATGGGTGGGATACTCCAGCTTATTTATTTTGTGTGGTTGCCATTGGTTAACCAACATTGAAATTTTATGCTTCCCACGTCTATGTAAGCAAGGATTTGTAGCACATTAAAGCAGAACTAACATGATTTATCTAGGTTTTTCTGTATAAATTTGCTAAAAAGTACACAAGACTCGTTTTCACTGATTTTTAAGAAGCCAATATAACATTTTTAAAAAGTACACAAATTGCAGCTCAATCCAAAGAAGGTAAGACCTCCTTTCAAGGCAGTCTTTCTTACACTGAGAATCTGTCAAAATTGATAATCTGTAAAACTCGAGAAGCTGAGCTTCCATCTTCTTGATTTGACTATGAAACGTGCTTGGTAGTATGAATGAGGTCAAATCAGCATGTTTTCTATCAGTTTTGAAGATTTGACCTGTTTAGTCCCTAAAATCACAAATGCGGTAAAACTACCTCCAGAGGTTGAAAAATCGTTATAGACCTGTGAGTAATTAAGTAAAAATCCAACTAAAAGCTGTAAAATAATAGTGTTATCAACTCCCCCTAACTTAGCAAAGAAAATATAATAACGAAAAAGAGGTTTAAGAACATGGAAACTTACCTTTGTCATATGAAACTTTGCCTCGGTGTCCTCTTGATTATCTCCATACATCAACACCAACATACAAAAGTTGACTTCAATGTACTTACTTTTTCTTAGCAACCATCTCGATTCAAGCAAAATAACAAAGAAATTGACATCTCCACTAGCCCCTAATTATTTTCTAAAGGGTGGTCTAATCAAGGGAATATCGATCTAATAATAAGTGGCTCATACTCAAACAAGTTACTAAATATATTAAACCTTTAAAACCTAAATCCCAGTTCTATTATTATGCTTTTAGAGGCTGGTTTTTTCCCAACTTTTTTGAGGGTATCATTTAATTTTCTTTCTCTCACTACCCTTGAAACTGATTTTTTTCTACTTTTCTAGGGTATCATTTTATTTTTTATTTTTATTTTTCTTCTTTATATTTCTTATAAATTAAGCACGAATGAAGTAAGACTCCATGAGTCTTAAGGGTTAAATTTTTTTGATAACTTCCCCATTTTGCATTTCATCCAACCTTAAATCCAAAAAATTTGAAAGAAATAGTATAAGGGAAATCACTCACTAAGAATTTTTAGTGTTAGCCCAGAAATTAAATTTAGATTTAAGGTGGATCCAACCTCGAAAATCTTAATCCTAGAGGGATATATTCATCCTGGTAGATTATTCCACTAAATGTTTTTCGTTCAGTAAAATTTGCATTCAATAACTATTATACAAGCGACATGAAAGTTAGCACAAAACAATTTCAGCAACATTAGATATAGTTTCAAACCTGTTTTGACTCAATAAAAACATTAAAATGACTTAAATAAAAAAATAAAAAGTACAAAAGTCATAAGAAAACGACGTTAATAGGTGATAAATTCCGTGGACTTACCTTGCAACGTCTTAGTGCAAAAGCAATCTACTGTAGGGATGACAAACTCAGTAAAAAGAAAAATAAAACTAAAATGAAAAAGACAAAGACTGAACAATGACACCTGATAAAAGACACAAATGTTTGATGAGTGTGAATCCTTTGGTGTATGGCTTCTCACAACAGCACCCGAGTATGGTGTATTAGCATCTGTAAAGATGTAGCCCAAGTGTAATGAAAGGTCACTCTGCGTAGTCTTAGATGTCTCAGCAATGTCTTATATGAAGTCTGAAACTAGAGTGAAACCCTCTAAGTCTCCCTCCGCTTCTGGCTCAACTCACTCTCTCTGCAACTCCTCCTTAAAGGTCCTAGCACAGCGTGTCTAAGAACACGTACAACTCTGGCCATCATCCTCTCCAAACGAGCTTTCCTAACTCTATCCTCAGCTAGTAGAGTACAAGATCCTCCAAATACCTTGTCTGTGGGACAAATCTGAAACAGCAAGAGTCATGGTCCGAGAAAGTGAACCTCCTACACGAGCAGCAGTTGTGGCTGGAACAACCTTTGCTCGTTGATATTCCGTCAAGCAAAGAATGGTACACTCAGGATATTTTCTGAATATCACAGAAGGAGAATTGTCAAAAAGAGTACACCCATCCTGCAGAGATTGAAGAGACGAGCAAGGAAGAAGGACACAAGCTGGATTAGTGTCGTAAAGAGGCCTGAACTGGTATGCAAAGGACTTAGTACCCTCAATGAATCCTATCAGAAATCTAGCTCTCCCAAGTCTTAAAAGATCCAGCGATCCAAAACTCTCCATGGGTTTCTCATAAGTAAATTCTACTCCTCTGGTATTAAAGATAGTAGTGATAATCTCTCCAACATTAGTAAGTGTAGTTCTTCCCAATTGCTTCTTAAGTAGCCTCGTGCTTCTTCTTAATCAACCTCCTAGCAATGAGTGCTCCATAGGTTGCTCTCTGACGGGCAGCCACAAATGGTGAAACAAGGATGAAGAACTCATCTCTAAGAACCGAGCTCTGCTTTGCCTTGCTGAAAATTTATGGCGGCAAAAGCCTATGCACATAACGAATGGTCGAATGTGCGATCTTGGCTTCCTTGGAGTTCCCGGGACAAGTTGTCTTGTGAGCAAATTTGTCCCAAGCCTTATACAACTCCTGGTCGAAGTTGAACTTGTGGTCTTCCTTACAATCGAAATGCAAAATCTCGCAAGGGTCTCCAATAGTCACGAAACATACGGTACCCCTACAAAAGAAAAGGATGTCATCTAGAGCCTTAACCATCTTCTCTCGCGGGTAAGAAAGCTCAATCGTACTAAGGAGCTCATCGGAAATCTATTCATAGACTAAGAATTCTAATTCCATGAAAGCTCTCAACTTCAAAGCATCCTAATTCCAAGTAATGTCTCTTTTTAATTCTAAAGCATCAAGTGTAGGAAAATCCAATTTCAATGGCCCTTGAAACTTAATTGTAGAAATGACCATAACATAGTCGATCTTTAGATCCATGTTGGTTCCAACAACTCATCTACTTGGCCCCGAAGGTGAAATCACCTCGAGCTTAAGTCCTTTAGATTGTGATTTTCGTTACTTCTTAAGAGGTGATTGGATTGGCACATCACTCACCAGTTGAGAAACTAGAATAAAATGCATTTCTTCAACTTGAATCTCTTCTCCATCTTCGCTATAATAATCACTTAAAGTAGCTTCGCTCACTAGTGCTACATCCTTTCCATGTTACTTTAGTCCCATTTTAGAGTCCTTCTTTATAGTTGCCTTGGAAGGCTTCTTTTATTTTTATTTCTTTGAAGAATTAATGGTGTATGTCAAGTTTCACCCAAAATATGACACTACACCTGCAAGTGCACAACATAGTTGTAGTACTTCAGATATTGATCCCACAAGGACAAGTAATGCACAAAGGATCTGTGGACTTTTATATAAGCTAGGATGAAAAAAGATGGAGTGGTTTTGGTTTTATATGAACTAAAGAAAGAAAAATACATAAAATCTAAGAAAAGGTCAATGAATGATAAACGTTATACAAATAGGAAATCATAGAGAACGTAAACTAGCATGCAAGGTTTCTACTTTCACGTACTTTTTAGCTTAGGTATAGAACACAATCAAGTAGTAAATCCTCTCCACTTTCAAGATTCGAGGCTGCATACTAATTAAAAACAAAGTGTCTTGACTTTCGCATGGTCCTTTCAGAAGACAAGTATGCATAAACTAAGTGGATATGATTGATTGTTCACAACCTAAATCGATGTACTTTCTTAAAGATTCTAAATATAATTACTCACCTAATACTAGTTTCAGCAGTATGACAAGCTATTGGAATGTATACCAACTTTAGATAAGCTCACAATCTGGCATAGGAAGTGAGATAGCATTTGCACACGAGTAAGGTCATAACATTAATGATAAACCCTAATAGATATGAATCCCTATACACACGTGATCACAACCCTATTGATACTTATTTTCTAACTAGAAAACTACTTTATATTAAATATGTGAAACATGGAGCAACAAAGAGTATAAAACATTAAATCAATCAAAGATAGAGAGGAACGAGAATACAATTTACTGACGAATTGATGACAAACATTAAAGTCTTGAGATGGGAAGGGTACGACCCCTAAGGTTTGTCCCTGCCTCCTTAAGCTTCTAATATAACCTAAGGAAAATGCAACTCTACGAAATAAAAAGCTTAAAACAAGTATAAATAGGCTTTTTCCAACTTAGGATAATTACGTTAAAATCGAGCTTTTACGACCATTCAATTTGGTCTTCTTGTAGAAGAGATTTTACTTGAGTGGGATTGGAAAGACTTGCAAGACATTCACTATGATCTTGTTAAAGTCTTGACTGAAACTAAAGTTGTAGTCCTTCAGATATAGCCTTCATATGCATCCTTCATTTGCGAGTCAACATGAACAGTCTTCAGTATATTTTCTATAACTCGTGATCCTCAACTTTGAATCTTTTCAAACTACTTCCATACGAAATCTTACTAAATTACCTAGCTCCTGTCCAAATTTCATCAAAATCTAACGTTGTCAAGGCCTTCATCTAGGATGATCTTTATGATGGTCGATCATTTTCTAGAGACTAGCTTTTGCTCCAATTAGCTTCATATTGCTCCAAAATGCTTAGTTTGACCTGCAATGACTCAGAACACTACAAATACAAGAAAACTACATTTTAATGCATAAATTTTCTTAAAAACACTAAGAAAATATTGTAAAATCTTTAGGAAAAGTTGTAAAATATTGGTGTTATCAACTCCCCGGGACATAGCTTGTATCCCGTCCTCGAGCTAAGAAAAAAAATAATAGAGAAGAGGTTTTAAAACATGGAAACCTACGTGCGTTTAATATTAGTTAGAACCCCCGGTATTCACCATAAGTTTCAGCACCGTCCCCGATTCAAGCCACAATCAACAAGAGGGATCCATTATCTCCATCACTACTCCCTAAAATCTACAGCGTGCGGTCTCTTCGAGGGAGTATCGATCAAAGAACACATATACTCAACTCAAACAAAATCCTAAATAATTTCAGCCCACAATCGATTCTTTTCCTCTTCCTTATTTACTTTAAAATGCTTTTTTAGAGGCTGATATTTTCCTACTTTTCTAAGGTATCATTTTCTTTTTTCTATCTGCGTCTAGAATCGATTTTCCCCACTTCTATGGTATCATTTCATTTTTTTATAGATCTCCTTATTATTTCGTTTTTAAGCACATATGCATTTTCGTCAAAAATTCACAATATGCATAAGCATTTTTGTGAAAGTATTTACTAAAGAAGGAAGAGGTGAAGCGTAGACTTAATTTTACTAGGTCAAAAGAGGAATTTAATTCAATGTATTCTAAGTCCAAGAAGATAAGATAAAGTTCATTAAATATTTGAGTAGCTACAGATTACCAAGATATCAAGTGATTTGGTGACTCGATTGGCTGATTCATTTAGGTTATCCCGTTCGATAAAACTGCAGTCAAACAATTACACTAGGGACACTAGTCATTAGTCACGTGGTTAGTTCAATGTTAAGTTTGGTTTGGGCTGATTTTGACTCAATAAAAGGTTTTTATTTTGAAAAGATTTTAAACGACTCAAAAAGAAAGAAACAAAATTGAAAAAAAAAAAGAAAAAGAAGTATTAGTAACAATAGTAATCCCCTAAACTTAACTTACATTGTCCCGATGTAAAATCAAGTGAGGAAGGTACTTAAAACTAATAGAACAGATAAGGAATAGGAACCATTTAGACACTGGTTGAAATATTGAAGATAGGTATGCCATGTATGTGATGTTTCGATAAACTGAAATGATGCTCGGTCGGCCGTTTTGCAATCTAGAAAGAATGCTTCGACCAAACTAAAAGCCTACTTAAAATATAATATTTTTTGAATAAACATGAAGTCTAAAAGCTTGGAGCACGTACCTTATATGATTTGGCCGAGTTTGGTCTCCCGAAAGCTCGGTTTGACTTATTTTGGTGAGAAAACAGGCTTTTTGAGAATGGTACCGTTCCAGGGCTGATATTTCTTGATCATTGCCTTCTCCATATGCTAATTTATTGTGAATATTCAATTTGGCAGCTTGGTTTTATTAGTGGAGCTCGTTTTAGCTTTGGCCGAGTTTTTTTTCGATTTCTAGCTAATCGGGTGCTCCGTAATGAAATGTGAGCGTCTCCAAAACCGTTTGGGCAGAAATCGAAGAAAACTCGGCCAAATTGGAGATGCTCCTAGATAAGAGTCTTGAACAACTCGAATTTGTCGGTTTTGTGTCTCCGTTGAGACAGAGTCATGTGATCATCGCTGCCAGCCACTTCTTCACAATTTATTGAATGTATTTGGCGATGTTAAATTAGCGTGAGAGTTGGTTTGGCTTAGATTGCTTTTGAGGTGCTCTGGTTGTTGTCTTTGTCTTTTTGATCGCATTTTTGAGCCTTCGTTTATGCTTGAAGAGCAGCTCTGCCTTGATCGGATCTTTTGTAGCCTCAAAATAATTCTTATTCTCACAAAACACCTTGGATATGATTGAAATTGATACTCCTTCTCAAATTTCCTTTATGGTCCGAGTTCTTGCAATATCATCTTCATAGTCTCGCGTTTGAGTCTTAGGGTCTTTAAGTGTGAATTGACATCTCAAAATACTTTTTATGACCTACATTAAGAACTGTAAAAATTTTGGTTGATTCCTTACTTGGCGAGTTTATTTTGGCTAAGTTGCAAAAACTGCTCGGTTTGAGAATCTTTGAAACTCATAGTGTGTGCTTGGATTCATAACGTTACAGCCTTTGAAAAACACGATTTAATGCATTTCATGTGATTTGGTTGCTAGTTGTTGAAGAAATTAAGTTTGGAATTTATTTGGCCAAGAAAATACGTTTCTAGAACAATGTTCGGCCATGGGAAGTGTGGTAGGATGTATGGGATGGCTATCCGTAGTCTGTGGGTATTGAATGGTAGGATTTGATTGTACATATTTTTATGCATATTTAGATACATTTTAGCTTAGTTTCATCCACTTTTAGGATGTAAATATTGCATATAAGTCTTAGAATGCATTAGTTTGAGTCTAGAGTCTAGTTTAGGAACATATTGCATTTGCATACATTTTCTTTGCATTTGTAGGTGCAACTTTGAAATGGATTTATAGAGGCTCTAAAGATTGATTCAAGGTAGATTTGGAGCTTAGAATTCAAGGAAAAGAGGAGCTAAATGCTATAGAAGAAATTGGGATCAACAAGGCATTAAAGAGGAGCAAGAAGCCACAAGAAACTGCAAAGGGAACAAGGCATCGAGCTGGAGGTCGATGCTAGGTAACCTAAGGTCGATGTTGGGTGACCTTTGCAGTCTGTTGCCAACTACAACGCAGCATCGACCTCCCAGGTCGATGCCAAGGTCGATGTCAGGTGACCTGAGGTCGATGCTGTGTTGCCTTTACCCGAAAATCACCCTTTTTAGGGCTTCCTCTCTTCCTCCTTTAGTATAAATCGACCTCTTATGTTTTAAGAACAAAAAGAACTTTTTTTTAGCACAAGAACACTTCTCTTTTCTTTTGTTTTGAGATCTAAAGACCTTGTAATAAATCTTTATTTTGTTTGAGTAATTTGGATCTTATCTTTCTCATCTCTTTCTTTAGAATTCTAAAACCATGGGAGCTCAAAGACCCATTTCTTGTCTTTGGATTTCCATGACTTTTAGTGAGTAGATCCATCTTGGATCTTGAGATATAGTAGGCTAGGGTTAGACCTAAGGTGGTAATGGATGTTTAGGCTAGATCTTGGCATAGGTTCCTACTAGATCTAGTTTAGTTATTTAAAGTTCGTTGCTTGCTCAAAGTCGCCAGAAAGTGTTCGATGAAATGCTTGTGAGAACTAGATCTATGTTTTTCACCTTGAGGTATGAGAGTAGTTTGCCCAAAGGGACACCAATGTATTAAATGGCTAAAGGGGCTTGAAGCTCACTATCACATACATGTTTAGATAGGCAACAAACGAGAGTTGAGCCTTGTAGTGTGTATAGGTGAATAGATCTTAGTCACGAGAGTGGGTTGATCGAATATAGAGGGATCCTTGGTCTAGGAATTGCTTCGGTCCTCCCATAAAGCCTTACCCAAGTCCATTACATCTTTAGATTGAACCCGAACTCATATCCATTGTCTCAAGATCCTATCTTTTTATTGATTAGATCCAAGTTCACTCTTTTCTAGTTTTACTTTTATGCTAGTTTGTTTATTGCTTTCTTTTATGCAATCCACTATGGTTAACTTTGATTTCTATTAGGTTTAGTGGAGACCCGTGACAATCTCTTACTAGATCGCCCCCTAGACTAGAACCCATAGTACATTCTCCTTGTTTAGGTTCTACTAGTGCAAGCCTCTAAATTATTGGATGATCCTAAAGTACTACGATTGACCCCGTTCTTTTGCGGGATTGAAAGCAGGGCGATATATTTATAAATATTAAACTCGAGCCAGATAAAGTTTTGGCACCGTTGCCGAGGATTTAGGCTTTAGCTAGGATCTTCAAAGAGATTTCTAGGATTCAAGGACTAGGATTTTATATTTTCCTTATTTTATCTAATTTTCTTACTTTCTTTTGTTGATTTTGTTTGATTTGTGAAGGTACATAATAACAAGATCAAGAAGTGAGCCAAATACAAGACTTCTTGACATCGATCCAACATTCATTGAAAGGCAATACTCAAAACAAAGAAGAGCTAGAGAGAGAAAAGCCCATCTAGGAAGGTTGGGTATGAAACAAGAGGTTGAACAAGAGAATCCTCCACCTATGGAGAACCCTCAACAAAAACGAATTCCCCCTCTCAATCAAGGGAATTTCATGGGCCAAGGATACCAAGGAAACCTTCAATTCCACCTAACGAGAGAAGAACCGAGGTTTGGAGAAGGTGATGAGCCTTTTACTAATGGTGAAAGGATGGGGGTATAAGACCCCCACCAATCCGAGAGAACAATTTCTAGATCAAGTCGAGCCTGATCAATATGGTGCAAAATGCTAGATTCTTTGGTCTTGCATTGGAAAACCCCCTTGAGGACTGGGACAACTTTGAAAGGTTGACCGGAATTGTGAAAGTCAATGGAGTGCCGGAGGACATCATCAAGTTGACTTTGTTTCCATTCTCTTTAGGAGACAAAGCATCTCAGTGGGATAAAGGCAACATGGGATGAGTGTAAGAGGAGATTCTTGGCTAAGTTCTTCTCGTCCCAAAGGACGGCAAAGACTAGGAATGAGATCTCCACCTTTAAGCAAGGAGGAATGGAATCACTCTATGAAGATTGGGAGCGCTTCAACGGATATATAAGGAGTTTTCCTCGCGACGGTATCGTAAAGGGCAACCTTCTTCAAATTTTCCATAGAGGTATCCAAGAGAAGTACTGATTGGCTTTGAACACCGCCTCCATGGGAAGCTTTGCTAATCTTTCCGCCGAGCAAGGAGACAAGCTCATAGACAACCTTGCTCAAAGCGACAATTGCGATGGGGAATACTACAATAGAACGGTGAGGAGCACCGGATCTAAGGAGGAAGAGATAAATGAGCTAAGTGATAAAGTTGATAGGCTCATACAACAAATAAGAAGAATTGTTAACTTTGCGGAAACTGAAGTCGAAGGACAAGAGGTTGAGAATCAAGAGGAAGTGAGCTACATACAAGGATGGTACTACCAAAAACCCTTCAACCAAGGGTACAAGCCTTTCAACAACAACTTATCCTACCGAAGCACTAATGTGGAGAATCCACAAGATCAAGTCTATCCTTCGAAGATAAACCAACAAGGGTACCAATACAAATCTAGGCAAGGCTACTACAAAAAGCCTCAACAATAAATTAGTCCTACCAAAGAAGAAGAGAATCATGTTATGCTTAAGAAGCTATTAAAAGGACAAAACGAACCAAAAGCCGATCTCAACGAGAAGTTCAGGGAAATGAATATGAAGATAGAGTCTATCTACCGTGATATGAATATCAAGCATGAAGCTCTTACTTCACATGTCAAGGTAATAGATTCTCAACTCCAACAAGTTATCTCGGACCGTAAAGGAAAAGGAGTAGCTAAAGAGAAGGGAGAGTTAAGCAAGGACTTTTGCAACACCTTCTTAGAAGAGATCGACCCCAGTCCTCAACCATGGGACGATATTATCTTTACTCTTGAAGAGGAAAAGATTATTGATAATTTTGAGAATTTGTTTTTGAATTCTCTTGAGGAGGTTGTTGATTGCTTGGATGTGGATTTGATTGGGAACCCGAATTTTAAGGAAGGTCATGCCAAAATTGACCTTCAAATTCAAGAGAAAGACACTCCAATTGGTACGTAGCTTGAAAAGAAGGACAACCTTTTGTCTAAGGGAGGTGTCGAAATTGAGAAGGAAGAAGAAGAACCATTGCTTGTTGATAAGGCTACTAAGAAATAAGGAAGGATGATAGTTTCATGAAGGAATAAAAACACAATGTCTTAAGGAAAGAGACATTTGAGAGAAAGAATGAAGAACCAAAGCCTCCTAGTGGTGAGCCTAGTGAGGAGGACATAATCGAAGAGGAATTCTACATCTTAGATTATTCTTCTACAAAGTACCGCTTGCCTTACCCTCAATGTTATAAGAAGGAGATCTTAGTGGTGCTCTATCGTAAGATGAAGCTTGATGACGATTTAGACATCCCTCGAGAATGGTACGAGTTAGCCAAAATCGATGCAAGGGTTAAGCAGAATCTTGAAAAGAAATTGGCCACTATAGAAAGGGTAGAAAAAGTGCTTCAAGCTAACAATATCCCAATCTATATAGTGGGAGAGAAATTCTTGAAAAGGAGCAATGACGAAGGAAGGTTCGTGGTGCCTTGTGCTTTAAGAGGCTCTCGATTCGAGAATGCTCTAGTGGATACCAGAGCTAGCTTGAACATGAACTTTGTAGACCGAGTAAAGGAGTTTGGTTTGGAAGGCGAAATCAAGGAAGGTGCTAATCTCGTGCTTTTGGGAGATGCTACTCGAAAAGTTCCAATGGGAAGATTAGAAAATGTGAGGCTAAGAGTGGGAAACACTTATGTGGAAATCAACTTCATGATTATGGACAACAAATCCACTCAAGCTAAATTCCCAATTCTACTTGGAACTCCTTTCTTGCTAGCTATGGGTGCTATAATCGATTGTGAAGCGAAGAAGTTGACATTGAAATATGTCGACAAAGGAGTGGCCTACCCTATGATTGATCTTGATATAGACATTAGGTATGGTGGTATATTGTACCCAGGAAAGGCAAAGGAAATGTCTAAGACTCGTAATGAGAGGATAACTAGTGGAGAAAATATGCATGAACTAGGGTCTCTAAGTTTCAAAGGCGGCTACAACCCGAATGTCTTCTAAGGTAAAGGAGTTGCCAACATCTTTAAGATAAGGGATTATGCTATGAAGAAGTTACCGATAGGACCCGGCTTTGAAAGGATGGTCCTTCATTTCACATGCTAAGAATAAAGAAGAATAGTTAAGCTAATGACCTTAAAGAAGCGCACTTGAGAGTCAATCTCATGCATATCTTTTGTAAATATTTCTTTTAATACTTTAATTTCCATGCCTTTTAATTTCAATAATGGTGATTTTGTCTTAGAAAAAAAAACTTTGTCAGATATTTCTTCTTCACATCCTTCTTTCTCACCATCTTCTTTATTGGATAATTGTTCCTCATGTCCTTCTTTCTCTTGAACATCTTGATCCATTACATCTTCAGTACCTTCACCCTCAATCAATAGTTCCTCTAACTCAACATATTTTGTAACGTCATCGATAATGTCTTCCAAATCTTCCTCTACCGTCAGTCTTTTCCTTTGTTTTTTCTTCTTCTTCCCTTGATTAGTCTCTGTTGCTGGTGTCCTCTTCGGTGACACCAAGTCTTTCTTCTTTACGACTGGGTTCTTAACTGGTTTATTCTTCATCTTTGTCGCCTCTTTAACTCGTATCGGCTCCAAGCCCTGATTACGTTTACTCCGACGGGTAGCAACCTTTCCTCCTCTTGTGTTTGCCATTTTCGAAACTGATAATACATAAATCGAAGTGAAAATCGTGTTCAAAATCATACAATTGCATAGAAATATACTACTCTTAAACAGAAACAACAAAAATCGACAATAACCAACATGCATACCAATCGAAAGAGTGTGAAAATTGATAAATCTAAACCTCAAAAATCTGATTATACAGAGAGAAGATAGATTCCAAAAAATGATAGAATGTGTACCTGAAAAATCTGATTATACAAAGAGAAGAACGATTCCAAATGATTTTCGTCCTTTTCGTCAAACTGATGAAGAAGGAAGCTCGAATAAAAAAGAAGAAAAGAGATGAAATGATTTTCGTTTTGGTCAAAATGCTTTCTAAGTTTCTTTGACTAGATTCTTTAGACATATCACAATGTTTTTTAGTAATCTGCAATGCAAAGACAAGGTAAATTAATAAATTGCCGCGTCTAAAACTTTTCTTGTCCCGCTATATCAAAAATAGCGTTAAAAAAATGACACTGTTATGGAAAAAATCCAGTTTGGTATACAATAGCACAACTGTAAGAAACGCTATTTTACACTGCTATTAATACCCACATTTCCTGTAGTGTAAGGAGAGCTAATCAAGGAAAAGATCAAAGCCAAAATGGAGTAATTGATTGAAGTTTTCTACAAGTTGATATGACTCAATTTTAAAGACACTCCATTGGCCAAGGTAAGTTCTTCTAAATTCAAGCATCTAATTTTCATTTCACCATTTAAAAGATTTTCAAGAGTGATTTTGCAAAGCTTGATTTAAGAAAACTAAACCCTTTTGATCAAATTTGAAAACCTTTGGTCCTAATTTTCTTAAATTCAAGTATAATGATTTTCCCCTGATTTCACAATTTCAAATTTTGGGTTATTTTGCAAAAGTTGTCAAAAAAATTAAATATTTTGGGAACCTAGGGACCAATTTGCAAATAACTTTTTACACTTTTACTCTTAACCACAACTTTTCACTCTCAATCTCCTCTCTCTTTCTCATCATCATCGAGCATACCTTTCTCTCTTTGTTAAAGAAAATTTTTGATTTTTCAAGAGAAGATTTTTTAGAAAGTTTGAGAGATTTTGGTTCTTCTAAAGTGCATTCTAACTCTTCTCTTTATCTCATTCTCCTTAAAACATCAAGAACAAGGTATGAAACTAAAAACTCTTGCTTTTACTAGTTTAAATTTTCGATTTCTTTGAAGTAAAAGTGTTTGATGATGTTTTGTGAGTTATTTGAGTTGGAGAAACTTAGTTGTTAGTGTCTTATGATCTACATTTGCTTAGAAACAACTAGAAATACATGAATCAATATCTTTGTTCTTGACTGAATAGTGGAGTGAATAGAAATACATGTTCTTGGGAAAACATGAATTTTGTGGTTGATGTATATGATTGGTGTTGATTGAGCATGATTTCATGAGTCACTTTCTATATATGAAGAAATCTCTTAGTGTGTACTTTGTCTTGAAATTTTCAATAAAGAGGGGCTTCTTTGAGAAAGTTGATTTTTTAATTCCATTAAGTGAAAGGAGTTGATTGTTGGATGCTTAGTTTGTTTGTGCATAATTAGAATTTACTACTTTGAAGTTTAGTCCAAAACTATGAATTCATGCATATTATATTAAGTGCACATCATGCCTAAGTTTAGAAATGTTCTTAAAAAGGAAACTAAATGGATTTTGAACTTGGTAGTTAAGTAAACTTCCACATGATTTTTAATTTGGAAAGTGTGAAAATCAAATGCATGTTCTTGTTTGAAAATTTTTATTGGCCAGAATTTGCATGACTTCGAATGTTCGCATTTCGGTTCCTCATGAGTATATTGCGTTTAGATTGATGAATTGGACTAGGAAATTGCTAAGAACCGGGATGTTGTGCCTTATATTCCTACCATTTATGTAGCGGTTCAAGGCTAAACTCCTTAGCATCTACATTTTGTTCTTTAACCTTTGAATTCACTTTATCTATACTTTTTAAGTATAGGTACCAAGCAAGAATGGCACCATCATGAATTTCTTACCAATCATGGTCGAGTGAGGAACGAAAAGTCTACTTGCATCTCCAAAAGCATTCAAAGGTGGAAGCAACGCCATGGGTTGATGAAAGCTTGTTGAGAGAGATGGCTATTAACGACCATGTCCGCATATTGCTAAAGAGGATGGGACTTGAGAGTTTGTTTTGGATGCAATATCCATCTTTCACGCAACAAACGCTTCAATTCCTATCTACGCTACACTTTCTACAAGGAGATGGAAAGTTGGGGCACGGCTTTGGGTACATTGCCTTTAGAATAAAGGACGATGAGTACCAAATCTCAACACGAGAAGTGTGTGAGGTCTAGGGTTTTGACCCGTTAAAGAGCGGAGCCGATTTTGAGGATGATTTGGATTTGAGAGAGCTTTGGAAGAAAATTGCCTTTGGAGATTACATAAAAGGCTCGGCCCCAATAACGAAGATTCGTAGCCTGAAAATTCGATACGCAATGGAGTTTATGGCCAACACTTACCTAGCAATGGGAATCCCAAAAATTATGAATGAGCTTGCTATTAAGTTGCTTTTCCAAGGATTGGAGAGGTACTTAAGAGACCAAAATGGGGAGAAATGGGTGGATTACTTAGGCGACAACAACAACCTTGGTCTTATGTTTGCAGACAAGATGAGAAAAGCCATTCATCCCGTAACGAGGATTGGATGCATGCTCACCCCATTTTTGTACTACCTTGGAATCGAAATTGATGAATGGGAGGGTGGAAATGTTGAGAAAGAGGTAAGGACTAAGAATCGCCAAGAGGGAGCCAAGATGGACGTGCTTTACTTAGTAGAGCGGCAATTTGCTTTTGGATATGGTCCTAGAGATGTCGTGATCTACATCGGCACAAATGGACAAGGAAATCAACTTCTGTCTACCAAGCCACCTTAACTATAAACGGAGCATACTACAAGTAGAACCAAGACTTCATAGGCTATTTGAACAAAACCAACCCAAGAAGAGAGACACCAAGACGTGTATGGACATTCGCTCCTCGGCCAATTTCATACTCCGCCACATCTAAGGACACCATATGAGAAAAGATTGGAAATGGAACTAAGAAAGCACGCCATGGTCATAAAAAAGCAAGGCAATATGGTATCGCGATTAATGAGGAGTTTCAAAAGAAGTGCGAGGTACAACAAATATGCTACCTCAAGCGCGAGTGAGGAAGATATTCAAGAATGCCCGAAGCGTGAGTTCACAAAACCAAGAATGTCGGTAGCTATTCCGCCGTTGGTGATCCGAGAACAACAAGAGCATAGAATGCAACCACCAAGGACTTCGTTTCAAGAGCCATCCCGGAGGAGACATGGGAAAGACCCCGTTGGCCCTTCTTCATCTCAGCCATGGAGATCAAAACGCAACAACAATGAAGAACCTAATACCTCCGCGGGATCCACAAGACATACATACATATGAGTTGTCTAATGGTACACCTAATTTCCCTTGTGAATACGATTGCATGTTTTCTATTTTTCATGTGTGTTTTTAAAAATTTACTCTCACAGTTTAAAGTTCATCGAGACAGTGAAGTTTAAGTCCGGGGGAGGGGCTTAGTACTAATACTATTTTTAGTTTTGAGGTTTTCTTTTCTTTTCATGCATATTGAGTCTTGCATTGTAGATAGTTATGACATAAAAATAACAAAAAAATCGAAATTTTTTCAAAAAATCCAAAAAGATTTTCAAACCTTTGCATATAGATTGCATACAATTGTGAATACTTAGTTTATAGAAGCATATAGGATTACATTTTTCATATGGAAAAATGATGATTCTATACGTTATAGAAAGATAAGTTTTGCTTAATGAATAATGCTCTCACTAGAAGTAAGATGTTGCGTGGACAATTTTTTTTCTTAGGAAAATCTTTGAGCGGAATTGATCTCTTGAAAGATCTTTGCGAATGTTGAAGTAAATTATCTCTTGAATCAATTCCTATCTAAGATAGCTTTTTAATGAATTTTATCATCTTGCTTATGGGCTTTGTCATACTTGACCACGGGAAATCACTACATTTGAGCTATGTTTTAACCATCTTTTACCACTCTATCTTAGCTCAAATGGCTACTCTCATCTTTAGAGTAGTAACCTACCCTTATGAACCCTTAAAACTTTCCTTCAAAACCCCCTATTATTTCATTATTTGAGGCCTCTGTGTGCACACACGAGCAAAAACCACGTGAATTGAAGTTAGAACAACTAAAAGCTTAGAGAGTCCAACCTTAAGAGAAAAAGAAACAAGAATCCAAGTGATTAGATAGTGGCTCTTAAAATACAAAAGAAGGGTAGTATCTTAGAAGTCTAAAAGTTTAAGAATCTCTAGTTGTCTACAAAAAGAAATAAAAAGAATGAGTGAGTTTGGTTCAATAAAAGTTTATGGTTTGTAGATTTAGGATGGGTAATTATGTTAAGTAAGTGTCTAGATCCTTAGGAAGCAATGGGGTCAGAACAGTTAGAGGAAGTAAATGCTTTGTATGCGTAAATTGTTCAGCTACTACCTAGCTTTTTCCTAGTGTCTTGCACTACTTTTGTTTGAGAGAAACCAATTCAAAATCAATTGAAACCTCTTCTTTTCACATTTCTTTACAATAAAACCCTTCTTTGAACAAAAAACCGAATGGATAAGATACACTGCCCATAAGTAATGAACTCACGCCTTAGCTTTATTGAATGTAAAAAGGAATTGTTGATGAGATAGTCTATGGATGCTTAACTTAGATTCTAAGAGTTGGTTTTGTGATGATCATGGAAAAGTACTTAGACTATTAGATGATCTTTGCACCATTTTACTAGTTTTGAGGACATTGGGCATAAGGCATTACTTTCTTATCTTGGTTTTGAGTTCCCGCTTGCAAACGTCATTTCCGGGTTCGGCCTTTGTTGTTTGCTTGAGGACAAGCAAAGGGCAAGTCCTGGGGTGTTGATGTGTACATATTTTCATGCATATTTAGATGCATTTTAGCTTAGTTTCATATACTTATAGGTTGTAAATATTGCATATAAGTCTTAGAATGCATTAGTTGTAGTATAGAGTCTAGTTTAAGAACATATTGCATTTGCATACATCTTCTTTGCATTTGTAGGTGAAAATTTAAGATGGATTTATGGAGGCTCTAGAGATGGATTCAAGGTGGATATGGAGCTAAGAATTCAAGGAAAAGAGGAGCTAAATGCTATGGAAGAAGTTGGGATCAACAAGGCATCAAAGAGGAGCAAGAAGCCACAAGAAACTGCAAAGGGAACCAAGCATCGACCTGGAGGTTGATGCTGGGTAACCTAAGGTCGATATTGGGTGACCTTTGCAGTCTGGTGCCAACAACAACGAAGCATCGACCTCCCAGGTCGATGCCAAGGTCGATGCCAGGTGACCTGAGGTCGATGCTATGTTGTCTTTGCCCGAAAATCACCCTTTTTAGGGCTTCCTCTCTTCCTCCTTTAGTATATATACCTCCTTACCCTCCACNTAAGAACAAAAAGAACTTTTTTTTAGCACAAGAACACTTCTCTTTTCTTTTGTTTTGAGATCTAAAGACCTTGTAATAACTCTTTACTTTGTTTGAGTAATTTGGATCTTATCTTTCTCATCTCTTTCTTTAGAATTCTAAAACCATGGGAGCTCAAAGACCAATTTCTTGTCTTTGGATTTCTATTACTTTTAGTGAGTAGATCCCTCTTGGATCTTGAGATATTGTAGGCTACGGTTAGATCTACGGTTGTAATGGATGTTTAGGCTAGATCTTGGCATAGACTCCTACTAGATCTAGTTTAGTTCTTTAAAGTTCATTGCTTGCTCAAAGACGCCTAGAAAGTGTTCGATGAAATGCTTGTGAGAACTAGATCTATGTTTTACACCTTGAGCTATGAGAGTAGTTTTCCCAAAGGGACACCAAGGTGTTAAATGGCTAAAAAAGGCTTGAGGCTCACTATCACATACATGTTTAAATAGGCAACAAACAAGAGTTGAGCCTTGTAATGTGTAGGGGTGAATAGATCTCCGTCACGAGAGTGGGTTTATCGAATATAGAGGGATCCTTGGTCTAGGAACAGATTTGATCCTCAAATAAAGCCTTACCCAAGTCCATTACATCTTTAGATTGAACCCGAACCGATAACCATTGTCTCAAGATCCTATCTTTTTATTGATTAGATCCAAGTTCACTCTTTTCTTGTTTTACTTTTATGCTAGTTTGTTTATTTCTTTCTTTTATGCATATCCACTATGATTGAATTTGATTTCTATTAGGTTTAGTAGAGACCCGTGACAATTTCTTACTAGATCGCCGCCTAGACTAGAACCCTTTGTGCATTCTCCTCGTTTAGGTTCTACTAGTGTAAGCCTTTAAATACTTGGACGATCCTAACATAATACGATTGTCCCCGTTCTCTTGCGGGATTGAAAGTAGGTCGATAGGTTTATAAATATTGAACTCGACCCACGTCAAATTGTGGCCTGGAAAATGTAGCATCATGTGTGGAGTGGCTGGTACCAGTTTGGGACAACAAAGATGTCGCAGTCGGTGGTGGGATGGATGTGATGCAAATGAGCTGAAGCATTCAATCCTTAGCACAGGTCGAGGGTGAAAATTGAGTAGGCGGCTGGTGGGGGGAGTGTCCATGGAACGGTCCTTAATCTGGCTTAGCCGCTTGGAAAGAGGGATCTTGGCACCGGGTCGCAGAAATATTTAGACCGGTTTTGCCGGGAGAATGCACTCGGCCAGTGGGAAGCTTGTGTTGGCCCGGATTGTTGTGGCTGCTTGTCCTTCTCACTGGGTCATGGACTCCTCATGTTTAAGACAATTAGGAATGCTTCGATGGACCGGATGTGTTGAGATTGCATTTTTCTTCTATTTCGTCAGTTCCAAAGTGTATTCCTTCGAAAAATAAATATAAAAACTTTTAAAAATCATTTTAATATAAAAATAACATCCAATATAACACCAATTACTCGTAAGATCAAATCCTAATAATAATAAAATGGAAATAAAATCAAAAATTAAAGAACATATGGGTCGCCTCCCATAAAGCGTTTGTTTAAGATCTTTATCTCGACCCCTGGGTTATTTGCAATGTGGTTTCCCAGGTAAGGGTTTTGTCACGTCCTTTAACTGTATTCCCAATGATTCAACAAATATCTTAATGAGTCTGAGAGCTTCCCACTTCAATTGATTCCAAGGAATTGGTATTGGACCTTGAATCGGTCTTGGACGGGATTGACGAGGTGCTTCAAAGTAGAAAGACTCCTTTCTGATATTGATGAGATTCATACTCCATTTAGACTCATTAATAGCAGGTTCTAGTGTCTCCAAGACTCGAATTTTAGTTCTGAAAATTCATTCTTTCTTGTGAGCAAACCGAGTTTCTAAACTCGATTTTCTAACTTGGATCATCGGGGTCATCATCCAAGGCTTGTAGTACACCAATGACTAGGGTAAAACATGGGTGGACAACCCTTGAATCATCATGGTCAGAAGTTTTCTTTGTTGGTTCTAAGGTGCATCTTCATAGCTTGTAAGAACTAACGTCTTCTCTACACGTTTGTCTTCATGTTCTTCAAGGTAAATGTGCAAACCATCAAGCGTTGCTCATAAAGCTTGAATTTAATGAGAATCAGGGTCCATGTTTTCCATCATCAGTATGTTGAAGTGTTTGATATCTCCTTGTTGAGGGTTGATCTCACCGGTTTTTATGTCAAAATCACCAGTTTCGCCTTCTAGCTTCTTGGTCTTCATAAGAACGTCATTGTGAATCCTTTTGACTTCAAAATCATTGTTCAAAATGTCATTAGAATCAGTATACTTGAAGTTCTCCACGTGCTCTTCCTCATACACAAGTATTCTTCATCTTGATGCTATAATCCGATTTTCTTTGGTTTGTTCGATTTCTTTGTTTTAATGATCCTCTTTAGAGTGAGCTAGAGATCTATTCTTTATGGACTCCTATAATGCATCTAAAGAGTATTAAAGATTTTATATCTTAGATTTAAGCTCTCCAAACTTCTTACTTAGGTCGAAGTACATGTTATCGAGTTTCGTTTTGAAGTTTTGCTTTGCTTTTCTTTGATCTCTGATGAGTTGTACCACTAAGTCTTCAGTTGTACACTTGAGAAACTCCATTGGAACTTAAATATGTTCTTGAGAAAGTGTTGTACATGGCTGGTAAGGCATGAGAATGTGGTTTTGATGATGAACCAAATATGCAGAAAATCGCAAGAATGCTTGGTTATCAAATTTCCTTTGATTCTTCTGAGATTGTGCCCATGCCTGCTGTTATTGATGATGATGATGATGATGATGATTTTCCATTATAAAAGGACTTGGATAACACTCTCGAATTGTAGGGTGACCGTTGGATTCAAGAAATCTACCATACCCTTGATGAGTTTGACAGATATCTTCCTCCAAATGAAACCACAATCGATTTCTTGGAAAATACAGGTTATCTTCTCTTTGATTTGAATATTTTTGATGATCTTGAGGGTTGTAGATCCTTAAAAAACGTGGCCTCCTTGATTAGGAAGATAAGTTACCTCACTGTATTTCCGGAAAATCAAGAGACACAAAAGGAAAAAGTGAATAGAAAATGTAAAAATCAGATGAAAGGAAAAGAAAGATAAAAAAGAAATCCTAAAACTAAAAGGAAAAACAAAGAACAGAAAAAACTCCTAGACTAATCATAGCTCAAAATCCTTATGCAAGTAACAAGTCCCTGACAATAACGCCAAAAAGCTTGATGTGTGTCAAGTTTCACCCAAAACATGACACTACAACTGTAAGTGCACAACTTAGTTGTATTACTTTAGATATCAATCCATCGAGGACAAGTAGTGCACTAAGGATCTATTGACTTTCGAATAAGCTAGGAAGAAACAAAGATGGATGGGTTTTTGGTTTTTATATGAATGAAAGAAACAAAACAGAACGTAAAAACAAAGAAAAGATAAATGAATGATAAATGTTAGAAAAATAAGATATCGTATAGAACGCAAAGTATCATGCAAGGGTTCTACTTTCGGGTACTTTTTAGCTTACGTATAGAACACAATCCAGTTTTAAATCCTCTGTACTTTCGAGGTTCAAGACTCTATCCTAATTAACAACCCAGAGACTTGACTTTCAAACAGTCTTTGGAAAAGACAAGTATACATGAACTATGTGTGTATGATTGATTGTTCACAATCTAAATCAATGTTCTTTCGTAAGACATTTAAATATAATTGTTCATTAAATACTAGTTTCCTATCTTGTCCCTCTTACGCTACTGGAGCCATCTACAAAGAGGTTCTATTCTTCTCTTTCAGTTAATTCTCGCCGACCTTTTATTTCCTTTTCCATGGCAATAATTATAGATAGTGAAAACTTGGCCACAAATTCTGCTAACAGCCGGGACTTCACACTACAAGAAATTATCCAAGTTGCGAAGAAAATTTTTACTCACAAATTTGCGACTTTATTGCAATGAAATTGTTAGGAAAAAATATTCCTCGCAATTTAGTCGCAAATTTGCGACCAAAAATGGTCCTCGCAAATTCGTTGCAAAAACACGACCGTTTTGCGAGAAAAACATTTTCCTCGCAAATTTGCGAGACTTTTGCGAGGAAACAGTGAGAGACCACATGTTAATGATGTTACCGTATTTTGCATATTATAGCCTTGGATTTAGTAGATTTTTCCTTATATTGTAGACTTTTTTAGATTGCTTTAAGTAGTTTTTCGAGTCTTAATTAGGAGGTATCATAAAGAAGTCTTAGGAGTTGCATTTGTGCATTCTTCTCCTCTTTTCTACCCCATTTCAAGTTACCTTGACGATAACGGATGAACCCGAGGACTCGGAAACAAAAACGAAAGTGTTGAGCACCAACCACGAGAGCTGGCGGGCTAGGACAATCTGGTTGGCGGTCCACAACAACCAACAAGACCGCCAGCCCTCTCCAGAAAACCCTAGCGGTCCATCAAAGTCTGGTTGGCGGTCCACAACACCCAGCCAGACTGCTAGCCCCCCTCCAACTCATGTGTGGCGATCCACCTAGCTCTTGATGGCGTTCTGCAACGCCCTCTCAGACCGCCACCCGCACCTATAATCAAAGAAAATCCATGGTTTGACTCGGTTTGTCCTGGGTCGACCCGAACCATTTCTTCTCTAGTAATAATACTACTCATTTTTACTTCAAGAATCCTAAGTTTTCTTTCTCTTGAGTTTTGTGGATCAAAACATTGATCTTTGTTGAATCTTTGATCTTTAATAAAAAGTCTTTATCTTTTCTATCTTATCTCTCTTTCTTATCATGACTATGACTTTAGATCATATTTATACATGCTTTAGAGTTATGATTAGTGAGTAGTTTCATTAGTGATTTATGGGTTAGGTGGATTAGTATAGATCTAAGTATTGATTTAGGTTGCAAATGGTTAGATCCTATTAGATTCACATGATTAAGGAGTATTTAAAGCTAGATTTGACTTGATCTTTTAATTTCTTGAGCTTAGGGCTTTCTTGATTAGGGACGCCTAAGAGTAGTGTTTATGCATGAATTTGATTTTGTCTGGTATTATATTAGCATTGGATTGGTGCATTTGATTTTAGCTTCGTTATAAAGAGCTAGTACCTAAGCAACTTAATTTGAATCCATACAAGTAGAATAGACATGACTGGTGTGAATTGCAATATGTCTAGTTTCAGAAATATGATTGCTAATATGATACAAATGAATTTGACATGAATGCTTAGGAAATCGATTTAAAGCTTGAGTTTAGAAGTTATTTGAATGATTTTACTAAATTGATTTGAGTAGAACCGATTGAGTATTGACTTTTGCTTGAAATAGATCATGGTTCATACTCTCATTTAGTATTTCATTCGCATTTAATTGTCTTTTGATACTTACATTACCTAATTCTCTTGTTTAGGTACGAACTCAAATCAATGACCAATAGGAAAAGCACATGGGGAGATACTCAAAGAGAAGAAAAAAGCGTTAAAGGCATCCTTCTTCAAAAGTTGACTCCAATCCTATGCTTCATCCACTCGACACCCATACATATGAGTGTCCAAAGGTACGCCTACAAACCATTGTGAATACCATTGCATATTTTCGTTTTAATGTGTGTTTTTAAAGGGTCACTCCCACGGCTTAGGATTAACCAAGACGGTGAAATTTAAGTCCGGGGGAGGGCTTAGTACTAATTATGTTTTGAGTTGTGATGTTTTCTCTTTCTTCATGCATAATTGAGTCTTGCATTTTATAGAAAATTTGCTTAAATTTTTCAACTTTTCTCATATAGGATTGCATTTTGCATAAGGGACAATGATAGAATAGCCTTGTAGATAGTTAAGTCTTGCTTAATAACCAATGCCCTCATTAGAAGTACAATAATGCTTAGACCACCTAGAATTCAAAGGAAAATCCATCTTTGGAATTAACCTCTGAAGTCTTAAGTGAAGGTTAAACCTAGTTATCATCTAAGGCTAATCTTAACTAAGTTAAACTTAAAAATGACTTAATAATCTTTCTTATGGGCTTAGTCATACTTAACCGTGGATAAACACGAGACACTTGGGCTATGTTTATCGATTTTTACCACCCTTTCTTAGCTCAAGTGACTACTCTCACTTTTAGAGTAGTTACCTCACCCTTATCAACTCATTACTCGGTTTGATTTAGGCGAATCAATCCTTAAATTACTCTTGGTTCAGTTTGTCTTGGTTCAAGCTTACTCTAACATTCTCCCCCTTAAGCTTGAACTCGTTTCTCCTAAAATCTTGAACTCCAATGAGATCTCTCATCTCTTTGAACTTGATTCTTCCGAGAGCTTTTGTTAAGATATTTGCCTTCTGCTCATTTCTAGGAATATGCTCAACTTCTATTAGACCCTTTTCTACGCACACTCTGATGAAATGATATCTGGTGTGGATATGCTTACTGCATCCATGAAACATCGAGTTTTTAGTAAGTGTGATGGCTAACTTGTTGTCTATCCGGATGATAACTTTTTCGCCGGATGTATCACTGATTTCGCCTATCAGATCTTGGAGCCATATCGCCTGTCTTGCTGCTTCAGTACCTATCATAAACTTAGCTTCACAAGAAGACAATGCAACAATATCTTGTTTCTGTGAACACCAAGTGATAGGGCTTTCTCTAAGATAAAACACGTGCCCGTTGTACTTTGACCATCATCTGGATCTACGTTATGGTTACTGTCACTATACCCGACCAGTTTTGTTATCCCTGAGGCCGAGTGTTTGAAGTCTAATCCGAAGGTAGTGGTGCCTCGGAGATACCTTAAACATTGCATCAACGCCAATCCATGTGACTCTCTAGGACTTTGCATGTATCTGCTCAGAACTCCTATACAGTAAGAAAGGTCGGGTCGAGTATGAAGCAAATAACGAAGACATCCTATGATTTTTCTGTACCATGTAGCGTCTATTTCGTTTTCATCTTCTGATTTCGACAACTTAAGACCTGACTCCATTGGTGTTTGAATCGAATTACAATCACTCATTGTGGCTTCTTTCAAGATCTTTAGAGCATATCTTTCTTGTTTTAACACCACTCCTCCTTCGTGTTGTGTTACGTCAATCCCAAGGTAATAAGTAAGTCTCCCTAGATCACTCATTTCAAACTTACGCACCATTTCTCTCTTGAACTCGTCAATAACGTTCACGTTTGTTCTTGTGACTAATAGATCGTCTACATACACAGCAACCAGGAGAAATTTCCCACTCACCATTCGACGGTAAACTTTCAAGCATTTCTTAAACTCGAGATCGTGAAGAATGCGATTTACCTTGTCATTCCATGCGCGGGGGGGGGGGGGGGGGGGGGGNGTCTTAATCCATACAACGCTTTCTTGAGTTTATAGACTTTGTTTTCGCAGCCTTTTATTCAAATCCTTCTGGCTGTGAAACATACACCGTCTCCTTTAACTCACCTTGGAGAAAAGCTATTTTAACATCAAGGTGATGTATCTCCCATCCCTTAGATGTTGAGAGGCTAATGAGTAGTCGAATCATTTCAATTCGAGTTACCAGGGCAAACATTTCATCAAAGTCTATATCATGTAGTTGCTCATAGCCTTTTGCAACGAGACGAGCCTTGTGTTTATTGATACTTCCATCATAGTTTTTCTTTAGCTTAAAAACCCATTTTAAACCAATTGGCTTTACGCCTTGAGGAAGATCCACCAAGTCCCATGACTCAAGCTTGGTGATCGATCTTATTTCATCCTCACAAGTAAGAACCCGTTCACGAGAGTATCTTTCTTCCTCATAATTTCTTGGCTCATCGTCAAGTCTCATCAGCAAGAATTCAACTTCTTCCTCTGCAAAAATCACGTAATCATCCAGGTATTTAGGCTTAGTAATCTGTCTCGACAAACGTCTCAACTCGACCTAATCAGTTACTTGCTCCTACTCCTCTAGATTATTTGCGTTAGAATGGTCATCTCCAAGCTCTTCTTCTTCACCATTCGTGTCTGTACTTTCGCTTCCACCATTGTTATTACCTTCTGCAATTGCTTGCAGAGCAAGTAACTCTATTTCTGCATCTCTTTGCTCTGGTTCCGTGATCCCATGATTCCCGAAGATTCCGAGAATGATGCGAAACCCTCCAACTCTCTCCTTTTCTGCGAAAGTATAGTTCCAGTTCCAGGTCTTAGTCTCATCAAATATAACATCACGAGACACAACTATCTTCTTTGTTAAGGGCTCCAACATGCGATAAGCCTTTGTTCCAGGTTCAGTGCCCAAGTGAACTAGAACTCTTGATTTGTCATCGAGCTTCTTTAGATGAGGTGTTTCAAATCTCGTATAACCAATGCACCCGAAAGTTCTAAGATGTAGAATGTTCGGCCTCTTCCCGTGGAACATCTCGTATGGATTTTTGTCTTTGATGGCTCTAGTGGCTATTCGGTTTAAGAGATAAGTAGAGTGCCGAATTGCTTCTCCCCATAAGATATTTGGAATGGACATATGCTTTAAAATGCTTCTTGTCATCTTTATTAAGGTGCAATTACATCCTTCAACTACACCATTCTGTTGAGGTACGGAGCTGTTAAATGACATTTTATTCTAGCATGATCGCAGAAAGAATTGAACTCATGAGAGATAAGCTCTCCTCCTCTGTCCGTCCTGAATGTTTGCACACTGGTTTTCGTGTCCTTTTCCACCAAGTGTTTAAATCATTTGAACTTATCGAAATCTTTGCTCTTTTCTTTCAAGAGAATTGTCCACATGTATCTTAAGTAACCATCAATAAGAACAAAAACATATCTATTTCCAGCAGTTGTACTTGGTGTTATTGGTCCGCACAGATAACCATGAACGAGCTCCAGTATTCTACTAGCTCGATATGTTGTGGATTGAGGAAAGGATTGTCGTGTCTGTTTTCCGAGCAGATATGAGCCACAGATCTCTTTCCTAAAGTCGACATTTTGAATCCCCGTGACAAGCTCCTTTTGTACCATTGACTTTAAAGTTTCGAAATTGACATGTCCCATCCTTGCATGTCATAGTTTTCATGCACTTACAACGGTCGAAAGTAGGTAGCTTGTGTCTCTGATCTACATGCGGACTTTGTATAGTATGTTCTATGATCTTAAGGCTTTAGCTATTAACCTTCCATCTCGATCATGCATTATTAGATACTCGTCTTTCATTCTTACATCACAACCAGCTTCTGTGGCTTGCCCGAGACTGATAATATAGCTTTTTAAGTCTGGAATGAAGTAGACATCACTCATTGTTCTAGGCTCACCATTCCTGTGTAGGAATTCGATTTCCCCTTTTCCTTAAATATCGATTCGTGAATCATCACCAAATCGCACTTTGCCTGTAATTGAGTAATCAACATGAGAGAAGTACCTTTTATCTCCACTCATATGGTTACTCGCTCCGTTATCAAGGTACGAAAGATTTTCTTCAGAGTCTGTTTCGTATTGCTTTGGCACCACCTTTTCCTCGTTAAGATAAACTACTTCATGCATCATAAGTTCGTCTGCATTGTGTGTATCGCTATTAACATTTTCTTGAGCCTCTTGCAACTTCAAGAGCCTATCTGGGCACTTAGAGGCATAATGGCCTACCTTATCGCACCGGAAAAAAATGATCTTGGACAAGTCTCTTTGACCATTACCTCCGCCACCACGACCTCTGCCCCTGTTGTTGAATCGACCACCTCTTCCACGTCCTCTATATTCTCCGAATGAGTAGTGTCCTGCCTGTGATTTTGCATACATCACTTTACTCCCATCATCTCGGGTTTTATCATCCTCGGCTATACTATCTTCGTATGCCTTTAAACTCCCCACAATGCCCTCAAAGCTTGTGGTTTTCAAATCCAAAACCTGTTCTAGAGAAGCTACTGTGTGAATATATGTCTCGCGACGAAGTGATTTAAGAAATTTCTTTACTAACTTCGTCTCCTCAATCTCCTCTCCCATGGTTGCGGATTTAGACTGTATTTCAGAGAGTTTAGAAGCAAATTGATCAATAGTTTCATCGTCCTTCATCTTGATTCTGTCAAACTCAGCCATGAGAGTTTGCAATCGAGCCTCTTTAACTCTCTCTGCGCCCATATGTCTCGTCTTAATAATTTCCCATATCTTCTTTGCCGAACTCAACTCTCCAACTTGCAACATAAGTGATTCAGGTATTGATTCGAAAATAAGGGCAGTAGCAATGTTATTCTTCTCAGGGTCATCTCCAGGAGCTTCTATGATCTCCCATACCTTGTGTACTCTGAGTACAGCTCTCATACGGATAAGTCACACCGTATAGTTAGTCGAATTAAGCATAGGACACTTGACTGTGGTCGACCCATGTCCCTGTCCAGCTCCTTCTCCTTTCATCGTTGTTGTCGTAGCAACCGTGATATCACTCATAGTTCTCTATTCGAGAAAACAGAGAAGGCACCAACTGTGATATCGAGAAAAGAAACAAAAATTCTAAAAGCTTTTCTCCTGCCTTTCAACACGAAGAGGAAACAGAGTTGTAAAATAATAGTTGAAGAGTTTTAAAACAGAGTTTCTTCGTGTTTAAGAAAAACGAGAAGATGAGTCTCGATTTGAAAACAATGAAGGTAATGAAGTTTTAGAAATTAAGCTCTGATACCAATTATTGGAAGGATGAAATCGATGAGATACAATTAACAAAGAACTAGTTTTTCTTTATTAATGGTTTTACGAAACTCAAGCTCAAAACCTAAAACAAACTCTATCAATCTCAAAACAATCTCATGTTATCATGACTCGACAACACCTTATTTAAATAACAAAACTAATCCCTAAACCAATTAGGAAATCTAAAGATAACTACAACTCTATTCCTAATCCTTTTACTTCTAAGAAGCCATTACTCGGTTTGGTTTAGACAACTCAATCCTTAAATTACTCTTGGTTCGGTTTGTCTTGGTTCAAGCTTACACCAAGAGAACCCACAAGAAATGCAAACCTAAAAGCGTGCATGTCTAGGGAACTATATTTTTATTGGTTATCATGTCCATGGAACTTTGTGATTTGAATCAGTATTATACATAAATTAACAAATGTTTGTTGCTGGAATCAACAATGTTTGGACAAATTCTTTTATAGACCAAGTATAGATAAGCAGACCCAATATGAAAGGTGCCCCTTCCAATAGTTTCAGATAACTAACATATATTCACTTCTTAGACCACGTCGAAATTTGCATAAGCTTGCCACAAAAGCGTAATTCATATTACCTTCACTTTCTGTAGACTTCAAATTTCAGATAATCGATATCAATACATTCGTCGCATTAAAAAAAGGATACAAGCCTTTGATGTATATATTTGTTTTCTTTCACACACTAGATCGTTTTTTTTTCCTTAAATGGACTTACCTTTCAGGAGTTTAAATATAACACAACTAAACACTAATTTGCAAACATTTCTTTTGGATTAAACTTGTTCAATATCATCATTTCCGAGCAAAAGTGGAGTTGTCTGGTCATTTGATTGCATTTGATGACTATCATTTTCATCCACTGTTTCCTTTTGATCATCTCTTTGAAGTTGACTCCACATTATCAATAGATAGCCAATTCCTGCTATTGCTGCTCCTAACACACTGTTCACAACAAGTTCAACATAATCAGCCGAACTTATCAGAATCATATCAAAACTTGCTACGAAAACAAAACAAGATTCAATTGTTTTGCTTATTTTAAAAATGAGAGTCAAAACATTACCGGGAAAATTTTAATTATCAAATAATCCCTAGCTATTTGATTTGGTTTTACCCAATTCTATATTATTCTTTATAAATATATAATATCCAACCGAATGCCAGATTTAAGAACGAAAAATCAACTAGAATTAAGAAATGAAAATAACGTTATCAATAATAGAATGGAAACTATCTTTAGAGGATATATAGGTTTTGTAAATTCCTTTTACCTTCCATAGTGAAGACTGTTGACAAAGAAACTTGTGCCAAAAATTGAAGCCCAAAGGATCCCAAATGGCTTAAATAATGGCACATAATAAGGCCCCTTCATTTTTGAACACTTCACCTGAACACTTGTTCTTATGATGCTCCCAAATATTCCCTATATATAAATTAATAATATGATCAATTTTTAAAAATCCCTTAGAGAATACGTAACATATATATGATCATACATATATGTGTTTACCGTGGCGATAATAAGATATAGATTCATGTTAACTTGGAGTTTCCATGAATTTATGTCTGGCTCCATGAAGGCTGATAAGATTGCACATTGGAGTGTCCCAGCCAAGCTATAGGCAGACACTACTTTCATCACTTGAGGATATTTCTTAACTGTATCCAACTATATATAACGAAAGCCGACAAAAAAAAAGATTAATAATCTCATCTTGCACGGATCACATAAGAATCAATCGTTTCAGCATAGATTCATCTACAACTAAAAAGATTTTCTGAAAACAAAATGTTAGGAAACGTAAATGCAAGTAGTTTACCTGTATGAGATTCCAGATGGAGATGGAGAATGTGGCGCATGCGAGAAGGAGAGAGCCTAGAACCCAATTCTCCGAGTTCTTGAAGAAAGTCAAGTAATGTGAGATTGTCGTGAGGAAATTGGAGTTTGGGGATGAAGAAGGAGACGGTCTAATGAAAGGGCCTAAGTAAACAATTTCCACAAAGGCTCCTGTGAAACATATCAACGTGCCTATCACTCTTTCTTTTGTTCTTCTACTTTCCCATCCTAACCTTCCTTTCCTATATATATAAAAGATTTTAATTAGGATTTAGTTATGTAATAATTAATAAAAAAAATCTATATAATACAAGTAATTAGTTTACCCAAGAACAAGAGAGAGCAAGAAGGAGAATGCTGGTGATTGCAAGCCCATGGCACATACCACAATTGGAGAACTATAACTTAGCCCCAAAAAAGCCAAGTTTTGATACATAAACACCCTGTTCCAGAAAAATAATTAATCAAAGAATTTTAATGGTAATATAATTATTTTTTTTTGTTGTAATGTAAAACTTTATCGATACAATATTTTTTACAATGAATATCAACCTATATAGAGAATTGGAGAGTTTGAACAGCATATCAATGAATCGTTTGTTCGATACGCATATGTAGAATGAATTGTTTGTTCGGTACGCATATAAATGTTTTTTTTGTGATCAACATCCGAAACTAAGCCAACAAATGAAAAGGAACTAACCCTGTAAAACCGAGGAGGAATATACGAAAAAGGGAAGGCTTCGTGAGGAAGGGTTCATTGTCTCTGCCAAAGAGTTAGAACAGATTATCATTATAAAATCTCAAATTGAGCAACAAATATATATGGACAGACATATATCAGGCAATATAAGTACCTTTCATCTCTATGGAAGAAGAAAGAGTAAGGGAGGAGAAGGAGAGAGCCTATAGCATTGGTGTAAACTATGAACACGAAAGGGCTCATGCCACCAGTCAATGCAGTCTTGGCCAAGATGGTGAGAGCAATTGTACATGCCTCCATCAACGCCATAACTATAAATGGAACTATGGTTTCCCATCTTGCATTTATTAGGCCCATCTCATGTGAGCTCGGTTTATAAATATATGTGAGTAATGCACGCCTAGATGCGTCGTGAATTGTTGATTCCTCTCTCTCGGAAAAGATGAGAGACAAAGTCCACAACACAACTGTATTTGATTGTCCTGTAATGAAACAATTTGGTGCATATATATATATATATATGGGAAGGAAAATGAAGAATAGAGTTCCTCTAGACGTGGAGGGAGAGAGAGACAGAGTCATAAGTTAACCTTTCGAGAAGAGATGCAGCTATATACGTTTTGTCTCGACTCTTACACTAATATATCTGAATAGTTTTTTCGTTGGACAAAATATGAACATCACCATATGTTTAAAAATATTGTTTTTTTTTCCTTTTTGTATCAAAAAAAAAAACATCACCATAAGTTTAAAAATATATTTCTAAAACATACAAAAAGAATAAAAACAACTTTGTTACAAAAAAGTTTTTCCCTACCTCTATCAAAAAGGGCTAAAATGCAAATTCGTTGTTGACTTTTCTGGTGACGGCCACCGTGATCTCCCAAAGGGACAAACATTAAAAAAAAAAAAAAAAAATCCTCCCCTAGCCAGAAATCACCACCCTCCATATAAAACAAGCCGCCACCACCCCCACCTTCAAAGAATTTTTTCTCTGCCTACAGATAAAGTTCTTTTGCAGAAAGAATCCCGGAAGCACTTAGGATATATAAAGAAGTCTCATAAAGATTTTGCGTCTGGAAAAGATTCTTCTTAATACCAAAGAAACTAGAAAAAATTCAAACCCTATGCAAAAGGAAACATGGAAGGATTCAACTTCTTCGCGAAAGGAGTCCGATAACGTCATATTGAATCCAAGAAAGGAGAAAGAGGCATATGTACAACATGGTAATCAAACTTCCCTTGTAGATTAGTAACACCAATCAGAGGAATTGGAAAATTTGACCCAAAAAGATTCAATTTTGGAGAAATCATCCTTGGACCCAATAAAGACTATGTTTTAATTGAGAGATCTTTTTGTAGGACTTCTGTTAAGATTAGAAGAAAGGAACTCCCTTCGTCTTAGAGTCAATAGCACTTAACTTTGTGTATAGATCCTAGAGGAGTTCATCATGAGGAAGTGGGAATTATTCATTCTTGAACAGTTCCATGGAAATTTATCTCCAAAGGGAGTTCTCTTTGGAATCCTCTATCGTAAATGGAGTAATAGGCTCAGAGAAAAAAATCTTGAGGCTTTGAGAAAAGACCATGTATCCTCATCAAAATATTGTGCCCAACCACTCGCAAGAGGGTTCTAAATCTTGGGGTTCACACATTGAAGAAGGATAGACAATAGTCATTGCCTAGGGAACCCTAGACTAACACCTGAAAATGTCAGGGATTAAGGGAGCGCATGTATGGCTTGAATTATGAGGCATACCTACTCTAATCACTGGTATGTTGGGTGACTTTGTCTTTTACCATTCTTCCACGATGAATATGACGGATCTTGAAGTTGGAAAAGTGTTCAACATAATATATTCTCTGAAACCCTTGCATGTAGATGTGAATGTTTAATTTGAACACATACATTTTCATAGTGTGCAAGTCTCAGATGCCCTTGAGTACCGCCGATATGTGCTCCCAGCAACGAAGTTGGTCATCGCGGATCGTAATTCCGCGGGCTACGTTCTCCAAAAGTAATGACCAACCACGCCCAACCTCTATATATGCGATAAGCGGATCGGCACGCAGGACAACCATAAACACGTCTAGTTCTTATCCAATCCCAAATTTATAGCATTTCTTATTCAATATGAAGTTTATTATAAATGCCAATCTCAAGATTATCAACGTCTAACTCTGCTATTGATATATTGAGAGCTTTTAAATTCTCAAATATGAATTAGCCAATCCCAAGTTTCTAGCATTTCTTAGCCAATCTTAGTTTTAGTATATATGCCAATCTCAAGATCTTCAACGTTTAAATCTGTTATTTATATATTGAGAGCATTTTAATTCACAAATATGAATCAAACTAAAGCTAGACCTATAATGCAAATAATGCAAATGCGAGAGACGAAAGTGTGATGCAAGTAGTGTATTGATAAGTTCATAAATCATAAGTCGTAATAATAGCTTAAGTTTACTAATTTCCAAATATAAATAAAACCAAACACCATACCAAAGCAAATAATCCCACATGTAAATAAGAATAAAACATCAAATGAAGATAACAAATCAAACTTCTTCTTCTACAACTTCATCATTGACAATGGATTCAAATGATTGTAGTGTCTATTCTTCACCATCGTTTTCATCTTCTGCAAATACAAATAATTGAAGATAGTTAAAATATATTGAAACATAACACTCAAAAATATATGTTAAGGTTGACATATTTACCATGTTCATAAGCTTCAAATCTTCTTAGCCAATTCCTACTACATATCAGAGCTTACACATTTCTTGGAAACATACGGCTCCTATATTTGTTAAGCACTTAAGAATCAATACTAATAGACGACTCTGAAGCTACTTTCATGATAGGAATATTAAGCAGATAACAAGCCATTGTTGATAAATCACCATACCTATGATTATTATCTTTTTAGAACTTGAGAGTGTCCAATCTTTGAAAATTAATCATGTCAAGCGCAGGTTTGTCAATATAAGCTTCGAGAGGTGTTTTTCCACTTGCGACAACATTGACTTTGCGAAACGCAAAGAAATGCTGTAATGTTTTTTTCTATAATTTAGACACAATTAATGTGAAGAATTATAGTATATAAAGAAGTAAGAATCACTTATATAATAATTTTCAAATGTTCCCTTCGGTCCTCCATCACAGAAATTATGTTGATTAACCTCATGTGGCTCTGCTGAAGGGGAGGTGGACTTTGATTTTTTTTTTTTTTTTGTCGTACGATTCAAATAGTAGAAAGTTTAAGGAGCAAGTTTTCCATCTGGACATCATGTGACCCATGTGAAGCCTCCCAACACAGTATTATGCAGTTATAAGCTTCATATGTGGATCAAAGACTGATGCCATTACGAAAATTTCACTAACTTCATCCCCATACTTAACAAATTTTCTTTCATTGGTATGATCATATCTCTGGCAATCTCATCTTCGCTTTCCTCATTCATTTGGAGCCAAATTTGGATCTTTAAAACATGAAAGAAGTAAAAGTTCGAAGTCGGGTAGTTAGAACCTAACATCAAACCAGTGATCTCAACAAATGGTTGTAAAACCGCGCAAATCTTCACAGCTCAACTCCATTCCTCAGTAGTAGGCAAAAACTTATAGTTCCTCTTATCAAATTTCTGCAAGTTAACAAATGCATCACATCATTTGATAGTTATTTCAAGCATATGGTATGTTGAATTCTATCTTGTCTGCACATCAAATATCAGTCCGGCTTTCACATCTGAACTCACAGCATCTGTGGGAACCGAAATTCTCACTGTCAATGTTATGTGGTTCACGG